>JAJPUD010011430.1:39835-54683 GCA_023553655.1 Myrmecobius fasciatus | reverse complement strand
TTCTAATGGACATGACTCTCTTCAACAATGAAATGCTTCAAACCAGTTCCAATTGTTCGGTGAAGAAAGCCATATACACCCAGAGAGAGGGATGTGAAATGTGGACCACAACATAACATTTTCATGTTCTGTATTGAGGTTTGCTTGCATTGTATTTCCTTTATAAGATTATTCTTTCTTGTAGATATGATTTCTCCTGCACAAAAAATGATGTAATAAATATACATATATTCGATTTGTCAAGTATTCTAACATAATTATCATGTAGTGGATATCCTGCCATCTAGGGGAGGGGTGGGGAGTAAGGGGGAAAAATTTGTAATAGAAAGCTTTGTAAGGGTTAATGTTTAGGAATTACCCATACATATGTTTTGCAAGTAAAAAGTATTAATAAAAAAAAAACTGAAGCTCTAATACTTGGTAATTACATTTTGAAGTGTGTTAAACTCAGGATTGTTCTGTGGGTTCTCTCAATTTGTACTTTACCCTCCTTTACCATTTACCATATTATTTGAACTCTTTGTTTCATATTGTTTTTCTTGATACTAGTAAATTATATGACTGTCTTATAGAGATCTTTAGGGGTCTATCATTTGGGTATCCAGTGTCATATTTCTTAGTATTAAAAAAAAATTTTTGGTCTGATATTTGTTGACGCATCTCTACTTTTCTGTGTTCTCCCTCCACCATTTTCTTTCTGAAAGTGTCTAGGAAATTGTCAAAAATTTTCTTTTTTTGTTCTGAATAATTGATTCCTTCTTTATACCTCTCCACCAAATCCTTCTTTAAGAGTTATGATTTCCCTACTTATGTTTTTTCTTCAGTTTTTAAAAATAAGAATTCTAACCTACTCCAGAAGCTCTAAATTGTTGTTTAGCAATTTAGCTGGGGGTGGGTTAATTTTGAGAAATGTAGTCTTTTTGCTTTGTTCTGAATATTTTATTATTTTCATTTACATAATTGTATTCACTCATTATTTAGTCTCCACTGATTTTTCTTTGAGTGACCTTTTGAATATTTCTTTATAATATTTTCACTAGATACTACATATTCTTGCATACATAAGCACATAATTCAGGTATACCCTGCTTCACACAACAGATACATTCCCCAAAAGAAGTAAAATGTCTACTGAAAAGAATTGTATGGTAACAGTTACATCCCCCTATTTATCTCTCCTATAAATCTAATTTTTGTATTGCTAATTTGCTTTTCAAAAGGAACACCTATATGTATATGTGCATGCATACAAACACACATACAACTTCATCTCTTTGAACAATGACTTTTCAGATATTTGTCTTCCATATCAATTATTAATACGTTAGGTCTTACTTTGTCCTACGTTCATCCCATACCACCAAAATTAAAGGGTTCTATTAAACAACAAGATGATGTAAGAATGGTGAATTTGCAGTAAGGAAACCTTAAGTACAAATCACACCTCAGACAATCACTAGATATGAGATCCTGAACAAAGCACTTAAATTCACCCTCAATTTCCTCATCTGTAACAAAAAATAATGGAGTAATATTATTATCTACTTCATAGATTTGTTGTGAGAATCAAAGTATACATGCACATATATATAATCATGTGTATACACATGTACATATATACGTATATACACACATATGCACATATAAAATACTTTTTAAATCTTTAAACTATATAAAAGCAAGATGTAAGTTAACATTTTATCAGTGCTTGTTCCCTCTTGAAATTACTTTGTTAAAATTCTTATAGAGTGTGCACACCCTTTGACCCAGCAGTGTTTCTACTGGGCTTGTATCCCAAAGAGATCTTAAAGGAAGGAAAGGGCCCCACATGTGCAAAATGTTTGTGGCAGCCCTTTTTGTAGTGGCAAGAAACTGGAAATTGAAAAGATGCCCATCAATTGGAGAATGGCTGAATAAATTATGGTATATGAATGTTATGGAATATTATTGTTCTGTAAGAAATGACCAATAGGAGGATTTCAGAGAGGATTGGAGAGACTTGCAAGAACTGATGCTGAGTGAAATGAGCAGAACCAGGAGATCAATATACATGGCAACAACAATACTATATGATGATCAATTCTGATGGATATGGCTCTCTTCAACAATGAGGTGATTCAAACCAGTTCCAGTTGTTCAGTGATGAAGAAAGTCATATACATCCAGAGGGGCCTATGGGAACTGAGTGTGGATCACATTGAAGCATTTTAATGCTTTCTGTGAATGATTGCTTGCATTTTGTGTTTCTTCTTAGGTTGTTTTCTTTTTTTTCTCTTTCTAGATCTGATGTTTCTTGTGCAGCAAGATAACTCTATAGATATGTATATGCATATTGGATTTATCATATATTTTAACATATTTAGCATGTATTAGACTACTTTCCATTTAAGGGAGAGGTGAGGGGAATGAGGGAAAAATTTGGAACAGAAAATTTTGCAAAGGTCAATGTAGAAAAATTACACATATGTTCTGAAAATAAACAAACAAAAAAACTCTTACACTGTACATTTTATATTTATTTGAGTGAATTTAGACTGAATGTATGATCCTTTAGAGCAAGAATATTTTTTCCTTTTGTCTTTCTCCCCACACATAACATAGTTTTTTGAATATAACAGATGCTTAGTAAATTTTGATTATATTAATTTTTGAAAGCTTTACATTATCAATGCTACAAATGATTTTATGATGTGGCAGTGGAAAAACAAATTGGCTCCGGGACTCTTAAAATTTCTTCTAGTTCAGTCCATTGAAGAATCTTCTCCAATCTTTGTCCTATTTTTTACTTAAAATTTCTTTTTAAAGCACGCAGCTGGGAATTGGTGAATGGATTTTGAGCCTGAAGAAGAAAAGACTAAGAGGGAATATAATTGTGTTCAAGTATTTGAAAGACTGTCAAGTGGAAGAAGGATTGGACCTAATGTATTTGCCCCTAAGGGACGGTATCAAGAAAAGTGGGTAGAATTTGCAAACAGACTAATTTAGTCTTGATGTCAGGAGAAACTTCCCAATAATTAAAATTATTCCAAGTGGAATGGACTGTCTTCAAGAAATTTGGGAAGTAGTACTAGGCTCTTCAAACACAGGCTGGATTACCCATGTCAGATAGATTAGAATGGAGATTCCTACTGGGTATTGGTAAATGTAGATGGCCACAAGGATATATCCAAATCTCAATTTCTGTTATTCTGATTCCTACTCTGAATCACATTTTACATCTATTAGACTTCTTACTCCATTTATCATTCCTCCTGAAGTCAAAATCTTTTAGAAAAAGAAGAAAGGAGAATGAAGAAGAAAAGGAGGAAGTGAAGAAAGAATAAGAGGAAGAGAAGAATGTGTAGTTGGACAATTGGACCAAACAATTCACAGGCATTGCTGTCCTGGAAGGTAAAGTGTTTGCTTTAACTGGAGTACTTTATTAAATTTAATAATTTAATAATTTTTAGCCAACATTTACATAGTACTTTAAAGTTTGCAAAAAACATTACAAAATACTGCAACAATCTTCTGAGTATTGCCATCACAATTTTTATGGATGAAGAAACTGAATCTGAGAAACCTTAGGAAGCTATCTGAGTAAAGATTCAAACTCGGTTAACTCCAAATACAGCATTCCATGTACACTACCACCTAACCATCTGCTTTTCAAATTTCTTTTAAAATACTACCAGTCCCTTAGAGCAGAGGGTATTTTTTTCTTTTTTGTTTTGTTTTGTTTTTACATGACACGGGATGAAAGGAAGAACTTTCCATAGGACACTTGCCAGACAAAAAAGTAAAAGGTATATCTCTTACAGCATGAAGCAAAAGGGCATCCGAGGCCAAGGGTAACTGAGTAATTCTACTCCAAGGGTTCAGATCATTTCCTTCCTCCACAGACTTGGCAACTAATCAGTTTCTTAGTCCAGGAATTATATGTTCCTGAATCTTCCCAGGAGCAGGGAGTCCAGTCCTGGGCCAAAGAGGTCAATTGCTCTAGGATAAATTTGGCTTCAGTTCTTAATTATTCCCCATCCCACTCCCCAGCCACAGGTTGTTATAGCTTTAATTCAATTCAACATTTATCAATATGTCTACTATGTGCAGAACCCAGTTTTTGTTGTTGTTCAGTCTTTTTTTAAGTTGTGTCCAACTTTAGGGTTTTCTTGGCAAAGATATTAGAATGATTTGCCATTTCCTTCTCCAGCTCATTTTACAAATGAGGAAACTGAGGCAAATTGGATTAAATGACTTGCCAAGATCACACAGCTAAGACATGTCCTAAGTGACATTTGGACTCATCCTGACTCCAGGACTGACATTCTATTCATAGGGCTACCTACCTGCTCCAGGACACAAAGTAAAGGAGCCCCATTTTTGCACTCAAACAGTAGAAAGCCATCATTTTTCACTGGATTATTCATATCCCAAATCCATTTACTGGGCTAATAGCAGGCTGCTAAAGCCTCTTCATTTAAAGAGAATGTGCAGCTTGTACTAAAGCTGCCTTAAGTTAAGCTGCTACAAAAGGAGAAAGGAAAAAAGAGGTCTCTCAGAATTTTAGGTTAACAGTCTTGAGTCCTAAGACTTATTCTTACCCCCTACCTACTGGGCAAAAAGCTTAATTCCACCCTTGAGAGGAGAGGACCATGTTGGATCAGCCTCACCCTAATATTAAAAGACAAGCCCTAACCCTGGAGAAGAACATTTACCACATTGGCTCCTTTCTAGATTACTTCCCCATCCTGGGAACAAGCCCTATCCCTGATTACCACATGACATCAATAAAAGATTAGGAAGAAAAAACTACTTATTTTTTCTCTGTATGGGTATGGGGAAATATGTTGCCAAATGCACCAAACAAATACCTCCCTGAGACAAACTTCATAGCAAAGACATGGGAAAATCTCTGTTATAAAGAAATTATATACCCAGTAGCTTGGACAATTTGAAAGAAATAGTTTCAGAATTTTCCCAGGATTCTGGAAGAGCTCATGAACCCCATTTTAAATTCCCTTGTATTGAAAATATACTATTCTTGGTAACTAGTAATTTTCTATCAGTTATTACATTCTCTCCAGTGCCCACATCACTCTCTCGTAACTGAAAGAAATGCATTTAAACTCCAAGAGACCAATAGATGTTTCATAAAGGCAGCATTTATATATGTCAGGTTATCAATGAGGTTAGTACTCACTATGTCAAAATAATGTACTCAGTAGCTCCCCAGTACAAAGAAAAGGAGGGAAATAGATACACAGAGACAAAGACCATGAGGGAGAGATAGAGACAGAGAGATAGAAACAGAGAAAGATAGAGAGACATAGAGACAGACACAAGAAAATAAGAGTCAGAGAGAGAGATGCACAGAGGGTATCTCTTACTAAGTATCTAAATAAGAAATGGCTACAACCTAAGTTGAATCAACAAGCATTTATTGTTGTTGTTCAGTCTTTCAGTCATGTCCAACTCTTTGTAATCTTGTGTACCACAGCACACTAATACTTTCCATGGCATTTTCTCAGCAAAGATACTCATGTGATTTGCCATTTCCTTCTCCAGTGTATTAAGGCAAATAGAGATACCCTTCCCATCTACACTGCATTGAGTATGTATGTCCTTAGTTATTTATACATTGTCTCCCCCCCATTAGAATAATTTTAAATGATTTTGATTGGTTGGCTAGTTGATCACAATAGGTAAGACAAGCCCACAAACATTTATCAAGTATTTCCCATGTGCCAGACACTATGCTAAACTCTGGAGAATCAAATATAAGCAAAAAGAAGACCATTCTTAATAGGGAAGAAACATATAGAATGTTACCTGTCCTACTGAAAGAGTAAATAAACTGAATTTAATAGTGAAAAACAATAGAAACAAAGGAATTCAATTTAGGTAATTTTTAAAATAAAAGTTAAATTGTATATAGTAACAGTAAGATTATGTGATGATCAATATATGATATGATAGTCTTCACTTTTCTCAGCAATACAATGATCCAAGACAATTCCAATAAACTAGGATGGAAAATGCCATCTGCATCCAGAGAAAGAATTGTGGAACACGAATGTAGATAGAATCACACTATTTCACTTTTTTTGTTATGTTTAAAATTATTGTACATGTATAGCCTATATCAGATTGTCTTAGGGAGGGAGAAAGAAAAAAATTGGAACTCAAAATCTTGAAAAATGAATGTTGAAAACTATCTTTATATGTAATTGGAAAAAATAAAATATTATTAAATGAAAAAAATAAAACTTTAGACATAATGTCATTCTCAATAAGACCTGCCACAGTAAAAAAAAAAAATAAATAAATAAATAACAGAAAATTTCAGTGTCACTGAGAAATGATCAGAGAAAAAGACTGGAAAGTATTTAAGAATGATCTCAAAGAATTTGAAACAAATACCCTTTAATAATAAGAGCTACCATCAACACAACATATAAGGTTCACAAAACACATTATATCTCCACTACAACCCTGCAAATTAGGTGCTATTATTATTTATTAAACCCACTATAAATGAGGAAACTGAAGCTGAAAGAGGTTAAGTGCCTTGGCAAAGGTCACACAGCTAAAGTATTTGAGGCTGAATTTGAACTTGGGTCTTTCTGATGCCAAATCCAACATTTTACATCCAGAATTATAGCTACAACCATGGCTCAAATTATTAGAGGATCATCTAATATGGTAGAAGCTTGGATGTCATTCATTCTAAGAGTTCAATAAATATTTACTAAGTATATACTATTCTCCAGAACTGTACCAGCTATTAAAACCAGGATCCTCTATAGACTTCTATATCTAGAGAGATATTGTAGTAATGGTCTCCTTAATATTTTGCCTCTTCTGTTTAATTATCTCCTTCTGTTTTGTTTTCTTCAAAAGGCTCTTCAAGATTAGCCAGTCTGTGTGTAGAGGTGGGATAGATAATGGAGGATGGAAATGGGTTGGGAATGAGAGAAAGGGAAAGTTGTGAACTGGAAAAGTTGGAGAGGTAATAGCTAGTACAGTAGTTTGGACCCAACAGATATGCCATAGATATTTATTAACTGACTTGACCACACAGCTATTTTGGCTGAAGTGCTTAGTTGTGTAACGGCTGATGGAAATTGATGGGCTACCAGAGCACTCTAAGCCAACTCTGGTTAGGAATCATTTTTCATTTATCATTTCAGTAGCTGACCAACAACCCAGCAAATTGCTTCTTCCTGATTGTTCATCCTTATCTTGGGATAAAACAGAAAGGCTTGAGGGCAAGCTAGGTTCCTTGGAAATTTTTCTGTTTAAATCAGATGGTATGAAAGAAATTACTTCATAAGAAAAGTTTTAACATGTTCTTTAAACAAAGGGGAAAGACTGGTTTGGAATTGTCTTTTGTTGTTGTTTTGTTTGTTGTGATAAGCAAGCAATCACTCCTTAAATCCCTTCAGGTAGTGCCTCCTATCATCATGAGGGCAATGGCTCCAATTTATACCCTCTTCTAGCAGTTCTAATCTTCCCCACCAGTGATATTGAGTTACTTCTTGCTGATAAATTTGTGGCAGGTTGTGTGTGGCTACATGAACCCATAGGTGGGCTGTCCATGACTATTAACAGCCAGGTTCCCAGGGAAACAGCTAAATTATGGGCCTGCCCAGACAGTGGCTGGTGGGTGGTTTAGACATTGCTAGCCTGGGTGGAATTTAACCAGTTCCCCATTCCTTCAACCGTGAACAACTAAAAAGGCAGAAAAGGGTTTGGAGGTTGGCTTTCCCATGTCAGAGATGACTTCTTAGTCTGATTAACTGATTAAGCACAAACTTTGTGCTTAATGTGTGGGCATAAAGAAATATAGAAAAAAGTCATTACAACAACTAACATTTTTATAGCATTTTTGCATATAATATATACATACATTTTAATAAATATTTTCTCATTTGATGTAAAAAACTCCAATCCATCCTGTCAAAACTGCCAAAATGACATCCTTTCCATGTCATTCTGGTCTCTCTATTTAGTAAATTCTAATGATTTCCTATTACCTCCAGGGTCAAATATAATAGCCTTTGACATTTAAAGACCTCCCCAAGCAGGCCCCTTCCTACTTTTCCAATTTTCAAAGACCTCAATTCCCTCTCTGATACCCTACCATCCTGGTCTATTTTCAGAATCTTCTTCTTCTGATCTTCCATCTTCTGATTCTTTTGTCTTTTGCACTGTCCACGTGTCTGGAGTACTCTTCTGGCTTCTATCAAATCTCAGTTAAAATCTGATCTTTTGTAAAAAGTTTTTTCCCAACTCCCCAACCCTTTTTCCTTCCCTATGAAAGATTTCCTTATATTTACACTGTAAGGATCTAATATGTATATAGCTATTTGCAAATTGTCTGTCCTTGAGGACACAGACTATAATTTCATCTTTCACTGTATCTCTTATGCTTATGTTTCCCATTATACTTTGTATTTCAACACTCAACCACAATACCAAGCACAAAGCACTTAATAAATGTTTACTGACACTGAAATAAGTATGACCATAAGTATTATTACCATTTTACAGATTAGGAAATGGATATTCAGAGAATTAAAATAACTTGTCATGGTCATATGGCACATAATTTTCAGAGATATATCTCCTGACTTCCATCTCAGAATTCCATATGCTATACACTATACTACCTCATAAATAATTCCATGGTATCTGCCCTTATGGAGTTTACGATCTAACTGGCAAGATGAGACTAACATATGTGAAACAGAGACTCTGAAAGATAAATTGCCCAGAATGTAAATGTAAGGTAGGTTTTAAATCAGGACTGTGCTATAGACAGCTCATACAACTTTTGGTGTGAATACTTCACATGCTATATACGTTTTTGGTAGAGTCCATTTTTAAGCATTTATCATTATATTCCTGAACTCAAAGTACAAGGGAATCAGTAAGGTCATGGTCAGGAAAGGTTGCACAAAAAAAGGTAAAACTTGAAATAGTCAATGAAGTCTAAGTAGAATTTAAAAAGAAAAAGAAGGGGAAATTCAATTCCAAGCAAGAAAAACATGAGTATGAGGCAAGAGGATAAAATATTCAATAATTCAATTCAACAAATATTTGTTAAATACTTTCATTGAATAAACATGGATATACAAATATTAAAAACAAAACAATCTTTGTCTTTAAGACATTTACAATCTACCAAGGGCATAACATATATGCAGATATATACATGCAGCATGATTTGAAAAAGGATAAAATAATAATTGATGCACTGGAGAAGTTTTTATAGAAAAACATGGTTTTAAACTCAAACCATTAGCACAATATGGAAGACACAATGTTCAAATCACAGAGGTGGGTGGAAACAGGTGGAGCTGGGGCACTACACAGGGCCCTTTTGCTTTCATGTGGCTTTGAACACTGGCAGAAAATCAATGTATTTAAGCCAGAGATTCTTAACCTTTTTTTCAGGCATGGATCTTTTTGACAGGAAGTTGAGTGAAGTCTATGAATCCCTTCTCAGAATAATGTTCTTTCAATGTACAAAATAAAATTAATAGAATTATAAAGCCAATTATTGAAATATAATTATTAAAGAGTTAAAAAAGTAAGTTTGTTGTCTCTGGGTAAAGGACTTCTAAGGTTCAATCTTTAAATATGTCTCTGTACAGTTATGTATCTACTTTTACATTTGCCCATTTCCTCCTTTATCAGGCTGGGAGTTGTAACATCTAAGTGTCAGTCTGCCTTCTATTAATAGTCTTCCCTTCCCCACCTTGCCCTGCCTAGTTTGTTGCTTCTAATATTCTGTGGGTTGGATATTCATATAACCAAGCTTGTTAAAAATTCTGTAAATAAACAAGAATTTATTATGTATTTGGGGGTAGAGGGAAAAGTTATAAATGAGTCAAAAGGGTGAATAAGTATGTCAAGAATAAAGCACAGGATCTTTATGACAGTGAGTTTAGGCACTCAGCTACTTTATATAATTTTAACTCTAGTCCAAAGATTCTTAACCTTTTATGTATCATAGACTGTCAGATGAAACCTATGGCTCCATTTCAGAATATTGGGGTTTTTAATTAATAAATGAAGGAAATCAAATTTTGATTCCAATTTAGTGAAAATGAAATTTTAATTTTTCTCATCCAAGTTCAGAATCTTTTAATCTATTCATAGATTCTTTAGAGATCAATGGACCCTAGGTAAAGAATACTTGCTATAGGTACTTGAGGTTATTATGGCATCAAACACTAAGGAAATAGGTGAAGCACTGGATTTGACATCAGAAATCAAAGCCAGATTCTGTCATAAACTAGCTGTGTGATCCTGATTAAGTCACAATCACTCTAGACCTCAGTTTCTTCATTTATCAAAAAACTAAAGGGTTGGATGAGGATGGTCACTTCCTAAGGTCACTTCCAGCTCGAAGTCTGACATATGAAAGTAGAATGAGGTTAACTCAGAAAGCAGTGCTTTCACCTCATTGGAGGTCTCTACACAAAGAGCAGATTGAACACCTGGCAGGGAGAGAAGGCTTGATTGGGTAGAGATTGGACCAGATGGCCTCTTAACTGTCTCCCTATACTGACACTGCAATTTTGTGAAGACTGACCTCTGCAGGAGTGGAGAATTCAAGGACAATAATCAAAGCACCATCTTTTTTTAGTTTTGTGACATTCATATTAAATAATGAATATAAAGGTTTTTCAGACCTTAAAGCAGCATTTCTAGTTAAACCTACCATTATTGTTGAAGTTGTTTTGACATTGACTTATAGGATTCATATTGCCAGATCAGATGAGTTACTACATACACAGCCAGCCAATATGGGAAATGCCCATTTCCCTGCACAAGTTGGTCTTTTATTTCTTCAGGCTCTGCTACTGGGATAACTTGCATCACAAAATTATCAACATTCCAGAATCTTCAAAAGCTTGCATATTCAGGGCCAAAGCTTACCAACTTGATAAAAATAAACCTCCTCAAGTGAGCAAATATTGACATAAAAATCAATATACAGCGTTATAAACATCTGTCCTGTTGGCTTCCCTAAATCACCAACTTGTTTTGCTCTTGCAGAAGGTCTACTGAATGACCAGCAGCAATTTAATTCCAGGACTTGTCTGACAAACATAAGCAAATAGAAAATGTTATATTAATAACTGTTGAGGTTTTTTTTTTTCTTTTTCTGCTTTTGTTTGTGGTCAAGGGACATAATCTCTTCCTTTCTGTTTCATAGGCAAGTTAAAGAGATAGTGATCCCTAGATTATAGGAATTCACAATGGCTTAACCTTAAATTTCAAAATGTTCCACCCAGATGGAAATCATATATCGTATTGCAAAATTATCTTTCCATGACATTTGAGTATACAGGAGCTTTGCCTTGCCCAAGAGTAAGGCAAAATTAGTAAGTATACCTGATGGGCATCTGGGCATTAGGAAGAAGAAATAAGGTGGTATCTAACCATGTACTCTCTGTAAGAAATGCCATGACCTAAAAAGGGCTAATGGTTGTTGAAAAAGCTGAATTTTTTTTTTACAACTCAGGTAGAAGAACTATTTTAAAAAAAACTGAGCCTAAGAGACCCCCTGGGAAGTGGCAGTAATAAACGAAGACTATTCTTTTGGGAGAAATAGCACACAGAAAAACACTTTTTTGCCCCCTTTGAGTGGGCCATGAACAAAAGCATAGAAACAAGGAAAGGGCACTTGGAACATGAACTACAACTCTGATAAGAGTTTCTCCAGTCGAACCATCTGTTGTATTCTGGCACTTGTCATCCAAATTGCTATTCTCTTGAACAAATTTAGTTTTCCCTAGACAGTTCAGCTTAAATGAGCTCATACTGTATATCTGACACCTGTCAGGAAGAGTGAAAAATTTCTGGAAGCATGAAACTGGGAGAGATCATGCAAGCTCAATCTTCTTTCATAGAGAGTAGTGTTTTTGTTTGTTTCCTTAAAAATTCCCCAACACTAAGAAAAATGAGAGCAAGGGAAAGCATCAATTCAAATCACCTTTGCCCAAAAACTAGGTAAAGTGTACAACCAACCACCATTCCATTCCAATGACTATCAAAAAGAAAAGGGGAAAATGTTAGAAGGAAGGAAATAGCATGGAGAAATTTGAGCCTCTTTTGACAGCACTGACTGAAACTCTTGGCTTCCTGGCTAGAAGAAAATTCAGTAACAGGCAAGGGCAAGCAGGGCAGTGATTTCATTAACCAAGTCTTGATTCTGTGGTTTGCATATCTACAGATTTGATTTTACTTCCTCAAGTCTAGGAAAGCAGCCAATTTGAGTGAGAAGAGTGATGATAATGGATTGAGGGTGCCAAAGGGCATGTCTCTGGAAGGAGAGATAGTATAAATAACTCCTAGGAATAGGCCTGTGGCGTGCTAGTTGGAATATCTGGGAGAAGAAGAAAATTTAGAAAGCACCAACTGGAGGGCTATAATGGTGTTAGTCTAGGATGGAGGAAAAGGAAGAGGATAGAGAGAGGAAATAATTAATAAAAAAAATTTGCATTTGCATAATGCTTTAATATTTGCAAAGTGCTTTACAGATATTACATCCTTTTTTTCCTCACAACAATGCTGGGAGGTCAATGCTACTATTATCATTATTATTCCCATTTTATAGAAAAGGAAACTGAAATAGAGGATTATGTCACACAACTAGGAAATATCTAAAGCAAGATTTGAACTGCAATTTCTTGACTTTAGTTTCAATGCTTTCTCCATTTCACTACCCAGTTGTCTAGAGTATAAATTTGTTGAGGGTAATAATTGTCTTTTTGCCTCTATTTATACCCCCCACCCCACCCCGGATACTTAGCACAGTGCCTGGCACATTGGAAACATTTTTTTTAAATGCTAAGTGATTGACTGACAGACAAATGCCCCCCCAAAAAAAATTAGTCAAAAAGAGTTTTCCTGGGTCCCCAAAAAAGATTAGATGCAAACAAATTAAATCATAGTCCTTGGAAATGAGAAAGCATTCATGGACAGAAACAGCTAGCATGACAGATAAATCCATGTGCTATAGTCCCTAACACCAAAAAAAAATCTACCAGGATTTGTGCTTATGCTTAAATAACCAAATCATAAGTTGTGTATTTAAAGGTGCTGAAATTGTAATCCATTTATGAAAGGCTTTAGCTGCCATTGATTATTTTAATACAAATCTCTTCAGCCTCTAACAGCCTCAGGCCATTTGGAATGGCTCTATTTCTGGATAGGCCAATTGGCTGAGTTGCAGTTGCATGGATAGCTCTACTTGCCATAATCAGGCAGCTATTGGGATCCATTAGTAGTGATGGTGAGGAAAAAGCATATTGTTTGGTAAATGAGTGTTTCACTAATGATTTATGCGTTAATAATGGATCCTGTAGTAGCTTAAGATGAGCGTGGCTACATTTCTATTTTTAAAAATTTCAAACCACATTACAAAATATTGTTCTGAATTACTAAAGCCTCATTTAATGGAAAAGTCAGTGAGGTTAAGGCCATGTAGTATGCTGGTAAATGCTGTCTTACCATTCTGAGTCCATTTGTGTTCCATGCTTTCGTTTGGAAATTGTGGCATTTTGTCTTGACTCCTCTAACATATTTTACTGACCTAACGCAGGCCTAGATAGTTGTCCTGAAACCCCTTTCTTGTTTAATTGGATCAAATTTCCCAAATGCAAAGTTGGAAAACAAATTTCAGATGAACAAATCTGTTTCATAATGTTCTACCAAATTATCAGACATTTTAGAATTAGTTTTAGAGAAGATCATATGTTTTTATAATAGAAAAAATCCAGATCCAAAATTTATCAACTATGGTATATTAATTATGGTATTTATAAAGTATACATATATATGTGTGTGCACTTATAAAGATATATAATATGTGTTTATGTATATATATGAATGTATCTTTTTATATTTCAACAAAGATGTTTTGCCATTGACAGATTCAATTAAAGATGAAGTCTATATAACCTAGTAATGCTTTTTCAGGGCACTTATAAATATCATTTGGGCTTTAACAAAAACTTATTTCAGCAGAAAAAGACTTTAAACATATCATGGTGTTTTGCACCCAGCCAGTGCGAAGCAACCTGAGGCTTGTAAGCAATGAAGATCTATTTCACAGCTTCTTTCCTTAGCTGGTAAAGGGATGATATTTTGTCTGCCAATGCTCCCTGGAGATTAAAAACCAAGCCCCAGAGGAATGGTCATGCAGCTGACAAGGGCTCTTCCTCTATTAAGAAAAGGAAAATAGAATGAAAGTGTGTACAGTGAGCATTAGTTACAAATGGGGGGTTTCCACTTCCTCTAATAGTGTATAGAATATGGACACTGCATTATTAAAAATCCTACTGAAGGAATGAAAGACTAATTTATTTTTGGTGAAAATGCTGCATGATCAATGTTAGAGACAAATGAATAAATCTAAAATTTGAAAATCTCAATTTTGGAGAAAAAACACAAAGAAAATGTGAGAGCATACTTAATTAACTTATACAAAGTACTAGAAGCCTCCATTTGTCATTGATCTGCCTGACAGGCATCTTTCAAAGAGGGAAGAAAAGCAAGAGAAAAGAGATAATTTTAAAGTAATCTTGAGTGCCAAAATAGCAAAGAGAGGTAAAGAGGATGAAAAAAAATGTATAATGTGATTTGAAAAACAAAATGAAACAAAGACTTCCACTTTATAGGAATTTGATATGTAATTGTCTTTAGATATATCACAATATATAGAGAGAGAAGAGAAAGAAAGACAGAGAAACTGAAACGGAAAGCAAGACAGACAGAAAAAGAGAGAGACAGAGACAGAGACAAGAGAGAGAGAGAGAGAGAGAGAGAGAGAGAGAGAGAGAGAGAGAGA
>JAJPUD010011430.1:29022-39825 GCA_023553655.1 Myrmecobius fasciatus | reverse complement strand
GAGAGAGAGAGAGAGAGAGAGAGAGAGAGAGAGAGAGAGAGAGAGAGGAATGACTAAGGGATCAAAACTTTCTGAGAGAAGGGAATGATAAGTAGTGAGATCTGGAAATAAATAGGATAATTTAATATGTGACATATGGGTTGAATATGGACTTCAGAAAAAAACTGTGGTCAAAATCCTTGATTTCCTACTTACTATGTGACCATGGACAAATCACTTAAGCCTCAAGTTCTTTATCTATAAAGTGGAAATAATAGTATTAGGGAACCTCTCTTTTAGAGTTTCACAAAATTCATATGAAACAAAGTGGTTGCTTCTATATAAACTTCATGTAACTGTGTAAAAAATTATGGAAAAGTGTAAATGTCAATGATTTTCACAATTAAGATTTACTTTATTCTCTTCTTTGACAAAGTTCAGATAGAAACTGTCCTTAGACAAGTCACAGTTTTTTATTATTTTATATTTAATGTTCAACTAATAAACAAGCTTCTGGTTCTATCAGGTCATGCTTGTTAAGATTTCATTAGGTGGGGCAGCTAGGTGGCATAATGGTTAGAGCCCTGAAGTCAGCAGGACCTGAGTTCAAATCTGGTCTCAGACACTTCTTAGCTGTGTGACCCTGGGCAAGTCACTTAACCCCAATTGCCTCAGCAAAAAGCAAAAAAAAAAAAAAAAAAAGATTTCATTAGGTGTTAAATTTATACAGCACATAGGATTATATTTGCATAGTTTCTATGTTTCCTTATATAACAATTGCTCTGGCCTCATTCTCTTAGACCTAAGTGATCTATATTGCCTTCTCAGGGTTCCAGAGGTACCCCTGACAAATCAGAGTATCTTTTTTCTAATATTATTCACTCAGGTCCCCATTCCAATGTGGTCTCCCCACTATGAACCACAAATTCATAATGTCTCAGTTTCATTTAACCAATTAATATTAATTGCTCTTTTATGAAAGTATATTTACTTTGAAGATATAGCAAGATGGCAACAAACATTATTTGTAATACAGATAAGCTAGAAGAGCTTGGGAGTGAAACGAGAAGGTCCATTATCATCAATATTATACAATATTGTTTTAGAAATGCTAGCAATAGTGATAAGAAAAGAAAAAGAAATTGAAGGAATCAAAATGGGCAATGAGATAATTATACTATCTTTTTTCAGACAATATGATGTTATACTTTAAAAATCCTAAAGATTCAACTAAAAAGTTAAACCAATAATTTTAGCAAAGTAGCAGTATATAAAATCAACCCATGTAAGTCATCAGCATGTTTATATAACACCATCCCTGCAAGAAGAGGTAGTAAGAGATACCCCATTTAAAATATCTGTAGACTGTATAAAATACTTGGGAGCATACCTACTGAGAAAAACCCAAGTACTATGTAAGCATAATTATTAAACACTTTTTTAGCAAATAAAATCATATTTAAATAATTGGGAAAACATTACTTGTTCATGAATAGACAGAGCAAATATAATAAAAATAACAATTCTAGCTATATTAATCTACTTATTTAGTACCATTGCAATTAAATTACCAATAAATCATTTTCTGGAGTTAGAAAAATAATAATAAAATTCATTCAGAAAAAGTGAGGAACATAAAAGGAATTAATGGAAAAAAATATAAAGGAAGAAGGCTTAGCAGTACCATATCTTAAACTATATCATAAGGCAATAATTATCAAAACTACCTAACACTGACTAAGAAATAGATAGGCGGATCAGTGCAACAAAGTAGATATGTAATACACAGTAGTAAATGATTATAATAAAGTTGTGTTTGACAAATGTGAAGATTTAGGCTTTTGCAACAAGAATACATTATGTGGCAGAAATTATTGGGAAAACTGGAAAGGAGTCTGGCAGAAATTGGGAATAGCTCAATATCTTATACCATTTACCAACATATTGTCAAAATAGGCACATGACTTACATATAAAGGCAGATGTCATAAGAAAACCAGAAGAACATGGAATATATTATCCAACAGACTTTACTTTCTTTCATACACTCTATGGTCTATTCAATTTGTGTTCCTACTATACACGCTCCATCTCCTAAATTTGTGACTTACACTGGATAATCTCTCATTCTTGGAATGCTTTCCCTCTCCCTTTCTCCCTCTCTCCTTCTTGACATCTTTGACTCCCAACTTTCCTGGCTTCCTCTAAGCCAGAAGGAGGAAACCTTTTTTTTTCTGTCAAGGCCTACTTGGATATTTATAACATCATCGGTGAGCCACCTAAAGTTTTCAACTTATACAACTCAAACAGTAGGAAGCTATTATACCTAGCTTCCAGATCATTGCCTATAGTTGGAAATGATTCTTTACATTTAAGGGTTCTGATAAAGGTCTCATCTCTAAGATATATAGAGAATTGTCTCATATTTCTAAGAATTCAAGCCATTCTCCAATTGATAAATGGTCAAAGGATATGAACAGACAATTTTCAGATGAGGAAAGTAAAACTATTTATAATCATATGAAAAGGTGCTCCAAATCACTATTGATCAGAGAAATGCAAATTAAGACAACTCTGAGGTACCACTATACACTTGTCAGATTGGCTAAAATGACAGGAAAAGATAACGATGAATGTTGGAGGGGATGTGGGAAGACTGGGACACTGATGCATTGTTGGTGGAGCTGTGAACGGATCCAGCCATTCTGGAGAGCAATTTGGAGCTATGCTCAAAAAGTTATCAAACTATGCATACCCTTTGACCCAGCAATGTTTCTATTGGGCTTATATCCCAAAGAAATCATAAAAGAAGGAAAGGGCCCCACATGTGTAAGAATGTTTGTGGCAGCCCTTTTTGTAGTGGCTAGAAACTGGAAACTGAATGGATGCCCATCAACTGGAGAGTGGCTGAATAAATTATGGTATATGAATGTTATGGAATATTATTGTTCTATAAGAAACGACCAGCAGGATGATTTCAGAGAGGCCTGGAGAGACTTGCATGAACTGATGCTGAGTGAAGTGAGCAGAACCAGGAGATCATTATACATGGCAACAACAATACTATATGAGGATCAGTTCTAAGGGACATGACTCTCTTCAACAATGAAATGCTTCAAACCACCTCCGATTGTTCGGTGAAGAGAGCCATATACACCCAGAGAGAGGGATGTGAAATGTGGACCACAACATAACATTTTCATGTTCTCTATTGATGTTTTCTTGCATTGTATTTCCTTTATCGGGTTATTCTTTCTTATAGATACGATTTCTCCTGAAAAAAAATGATGTGTGGCAATAACTATACATATATTTGATTTCTTAAGTATTCTAACATAATTATCATGTGGTGGATATCCTGCTATCTAGGGGAGGGGTGGGGAGTAGGGGGGAAAAATTTGTAACAGAAAGCTTTGTAAGGGTAGATGTTTAGGAATTACCCATACATATGTTTTGCAAATAAAAAGTATTAATATATTTGGAAATGATTTGATAGGACTTATATGACCTGCAGCTCGATTGTTCCCCACCACTACTCTAAACCCTAATAAAAATCCAACTTTCTACATGAGTCCTTTCCTACCCACTTCTTTGTAGTTCCTCCCCTCTAAGACTATTTTTCAAATACACTGGGTATATCTTGTGAGAACATAATTATTTGTACATTATTTCTCTCATAATGAAATGTGAGCTCTCTGAGAATAGGGGCCATATTTTGCCGTTCTTTGTATCCTCAACATACAGGACAGTGACTAGAACACAATATTTAAAAATTTTGTTGACTATTCACTGACAGTTCATAGATAGAAGCTCCAAGAATGAAAATTTCAAAATAATTTTTTAATTTATTTATTTTATTAATACTTTTCATTTGCAAAACATATATATGGGAAATTCCTAAACATTAACCCTTACAAAGCTTTCTGTTACAAATTTTCCCCCCTGCTCCCCACCCCTCCCCTAGATGGCAGGATATCCACTACATGATAATTATGTTAGAATACTTAAGAAATCGAATATATGTATAGTTATTGCATCATTTTTTGTTCAGGAGAAATTGTGTCTACAAGAAAGAATAATCTGATAAAGGAAATACAATGCAAGCAAACCTCAATAGAGAACATGAAAATGTTATGTTGTGGTCCACATTTCACATCCCTCTCTCTGGGTGTATATGGCTCTCTTCACCGAACAATCGGAGGTGGTTTGAAGCATTTCATTGTTGCAGAGAGTCATGTCCATTAGAACTGATCCTCATATAGTATTGTTGTTGCCATGTATAATGATCTCCTGGTTCTGCTCATTTCACTCAGCATCAGTTCATGCAAGTCTCTCCAGGCCTCTCTGAAATCATCCTGCTGGTAGTTTCTTACAGAACAATAATATTCCATAACATTCATATACCATAATTCATTCAGCCACTCTCCAATTGATGGGCATCCATTCAGTTTCCAATTTCTAGCCACTACAAAAAGAGCTGCCACAAACATTCTTGCACATGTGGGGCCCTTTCCTTCTTTTATGATTTCTTTGGGATATAAGTCCAATAGAAACACTGCTGGGTCAAAGGGTATGCATAGTTTGATAACTTTTTGAGCATAGCTCCAAATTGCTCTCCAGAATAGTTGGATCTGTTCACAGCTCCACCAACAATGCATCAGTGTCCCAGTCTTCCCACATCCCCTCCAACATTCATCTTTATCTTTTCCTGTCATTTTAGCCAATCTGACAGGTGTGTAGTGGTACCTCAGAGTTGTCTTAATTTGCATTTCTCTGATCAATAGAGATTTGGAGCACTTTTTCATATGATTATAAATAGTTTTAATTTCATCATTGGAAAATTGTCTGTTCATATCCTTTGACCATTCATCAATTGGAGAATGGCTTGAATTCTGAGAAATATGAGACAATTCTCTATATATCTTAGAGATGAGACCTTTATCAGAACCCTTAAATGTAAAGATGATTTCCCAATTTGATGCTTCCCTCCTAATCTTGTCTGCATTAGTTTTGTTTGTACAGAAACTTTGTAACTTAATATAATCAAACTTACCTATCTGGTGTTCAATTAAGAGTTCCATATCTTCTTTGGACATAAATTTATTCCATCTCCACAGGTCAGAGAGGTAAACTATCCTATGTTCCTCTAATTTAGTTATAATATCACTCTTTATATCTAGATCATGAACCCATTTAGATCTTACCTTGGTGTGCGGTGTTAGGTGGGGGTCCAGCCTTAATTTCTTCCATACTAGTTTCCAATTTTCCCAGCAGTTTTTGCCGAATAGTGAGTACTTATCCAAAAAGCTGGGGTCCTTGGGTTTACCAAACACTAAATTGCTAACATTATTACCTAGCTTGTCCTAATATCCTATCCTATGCCACTGATCCACTGCTCTATTTCTCAGCCAGTACCAAATGGTTTTGATGAACGCTGCTTTATAATATAGTTTTAGATCTGGTACAGCAAGGCCACATTCATCTGCCTTTTTTTTTCATTAATTCCCTTGAAATTCTTGACCTTTTGTTCTTCCAAATGAACTTTGCTACTATTTTTTCTAGATCTGTAAAATAATTTCTTTGGAGTTTGATTGGTATGGCGCTAAATAAGTAAATTAGTTTGGGTAGTATTGTCATTTTTATTATATTCGCTCGGCCTACCCATGAGCACTTAATGTTTTTCCAATTGACTAGGTCTGATTTTATTTGTGTGGAAAATGTTTTGTAGTTTAGTTCGTATAGTTTCTGACATTTTCTTGGCAGATAGATTCCCAAATATTTTATGCTATCATCCGTATTCTGAATGGAATTTCTTTTTCTATGTCTTGCTGCTGAACTTTGTTGGTAAAATATAAGAATGCTGATGAATTATGTGGATTAATTTTGAATCCTGCCACTTCAGTAAAGTTGTGAATTGTTTCTAGTAGTTTTTTAGTTGAGTCTCTAGGGTTCTCTAAGTATACCATCATGTCATCTGCAAAGAGTAATAATTTGGTTTCTTCATTACCTACTCTGATTCCTTTTATCTCTTTTTCTTCTCTTATTGCCAAAGCTAACATTTCTAATACAATATTAAATAGTAATGGTGACAGTGGTCAGCCTTGTTTCACTCCTGATCTTACTGGGAATGGTTCTAGTTTGTCGCCATTACATAGGATGCTTGCTGATGGTTTTAAGTAGATGCTACTAATCATTTTAAGGAAAAGCCCATTTATTCCTATACTCTCTAGTGTTTTTAATAGGAATGGGTGTTGGATTTTATCAAATGCTTTTTCTGCATCTATGGAGATAATCATACGGTTTTTGTAAGTTTGGTTATTAATATAATTGATTATGGTGATAGTTTTCCTGATATTGAACCAGCCCTGCATTCCTGGTATACATCCTACTTGGTCAAGATATATTATCCTGGAGATAACTTTCTGTAATCTTGTTGCTAAAATCTTATTTAAAATTTTTGCATCTATATTTATTAGGGAAATGGGTCTATAGTTTTCTTTCTCTGTTTTCACCCTACCGGGTTTAGCTATAAGCACCATATCTGTATCATAGAAGGAATTTGGTAGTATACCTTCTGTCCCTATTTTTCAAATAGTTTGTATAGTATTGGAATTAATTGTTCTTTGAATGTTTGGTAGAATTCACATGTAAAACCATCTGGCCCTGGAGATTTTTTCTTAGGGAGTTAGTTAATAGCTTGTTCTATTTCTTTTTCTAAAATGGGGCTATTTAAATAATTTATTTCCTCTCCTGTTAACCTGGGCAATCTATATTTTTGTAGGTATTCCTCCATTTCATTTAGATTATCAAATTTATTGGCATAAAGTTGGGCAAAGAAACTCCTAATTATTACTCTAATTTCCTCTTCATTGGAGGAAAGTTCTCCCTTATTTTTGAGACTAAATATTTGATTTTCCTCTTTCCTTTTTCTGATCAAATTAACTAAAGGCTTATCTATTTTGTTGGTTTTTTCATAAAACCAACTCTTAGTTTTATTTATTAATTCAATAGTTTTCTTATTTTCAATTTTATTAATCTCACCTTTTATTTTCAGAATTTCCAATTTGGTATTTAATTGAGGGTTTTTAATTTGCTCTTTTTCTAGTTTTTTTAATTGTAAGCCCAGTTCATTAACCTTTTCTTTCTCTATTTTATGCAAATAAGCATATAGAGATATAAAGTTACCCCTTATAACCACTTTGGCCATATCCCACAAATTTGGATATGTTGTCTCATTATTGTCGTTCTCCTGGATGAAATTATCGATTGTATCTATAATTTGCTCTTTCACCCATTCATTCTTCAGGATTAGATTATTTAATTTCCAATTAACTTTTGGTCTATTTTCTCCTGGCCTTATATTACATGTGAGTTTTATTGCATCATGATGTGAAAAGGATACATTTACTATTTCTGCTTTTCTGCATTTGATTTTGAGGTTTTTATACCTTAACACATGATCAATTTTCGTATAAGTTCTATGAACCCCTGAGAAAAAAGTATACTCCCTTCTATCACCATTCAATTTCCTCCAGAGATCTATCATACCTAACTTTTCTAACATTTTGTTTATCTCCCTAACTTCTTTCTTATTTATTTTGTGGTTTCGTTTATCTAATTCTGAGAGAGCAAGGTTGAGATCCCCCACTAGTATAGTTGTACTGTCTATTTCTCCTTGCATCTCTGTTAGTTTCTCCTCTAGGAATTTGGATGCTATACCACTTGGTGCATATATGTTTAGTATTGATACCGCTTCATTGTGTATGGTACCCTTTAGTAAAATATAGTTTCCTTCCTTATCTCTTTTAATTAGATCTATTTTTGCTTTTATTTGACCTGAGATAAGGATTGCTACCCCTACTTTTTTTTTGTTCACTTGAAGCATAAAAGATTCTGCTCCAACCCTTTACCTTCACTCTGTATGTATCTCTATGTTTTAGATGGGTTTCTTGTAAACAACATATTGTAGGATTCTGGCTTTTAATCCAGTCCGCTATCCATTTCCGTTTTATGGGAGAGTTCATCCCATTCACATTCACAGTTAAAATGACTATATCTATATTTTCTGCCATCTTATTTACCCAAAGTTATAATTTTCTCTTCCCTTTCCCCTTACTCCCTTCCCCCCTCCCCAGTATTTTGTTTTTGATGACCACCTCCCTCTAACAGTCCTCCCCCCTTTAGAACCCTCCCTCTTTTTTACACCTTTCCCCTAATCCTTCTATTAATTTATCCCTTTCTTTTCCTCCTTTCCCTCCTACTTCCCTATACAGAGGGCCAAGTTTTTCCCTGAAATCAAATGCATCTGATATACTCTTTTAGAGCCCAATCTAATGAGAGTAAGAATACTCATCACCCTCCCTTCTTTCCCTCGATTATATTAGATTTTCTATGTCTCTTCATGAGACTTTGCCTTATTTTACCTCCTTTTTATTTTTAGTTTATTTTACCTCCTTTCCCCTCCCCCCCTTTTTTATAGTATGATATACCTTCCGCCTCTAATTTCTTTTCGATTATTATAAAAGTAAAATCAAATTATACCCCCATTCTTTAAGGATACCCCTAGTAGAGATATAGTTCTCAAGAGTTCTTTCCTTTTTACCTTTTTACGCTTCTCTAGAGTTCTGTGTTTGGAGGTCAAATTTTTTGTTCAGGTCTGGTCTTTTCATTAGAAATAGGTGAAATTCTCCTGTATCATTGAATGACCATCTTCTTCCCTGGAAGATGATGCTCATTCTAGCTGGATAGCTTATTCTTGGCTGTAATCCAAGTTCTTTTGCCTTTTGGAATATCTGATTCCAGGCCTTTCGATCCTTCAATGTGGAAGCTTACAGATCCTGTGTAATTCTAATGACAGTTCCTCGGTATTTGAACTGTTTTTTTCTAGCATCTTGTAATATCTTTTCCTTGGTGCGATAGTCCTGAAATTTGGCCATGATATTCCTTGGGGTTTTAATTTTGGGGTCTCTTTCAGGAGGTGATCGGTGAATTCTTTCAATGCCAATTTTGCCTTCTGATTCTAAAACATCAGGGCAATTCTCTTTCATGATTTTCTGGAAGATAGCATCAAGGTTCTTTTTTTCATCGTGACTTTCAGGGAGTCCAATAATCCTTAGATTGTCTCTCCTAGATCTGTTTTCCAAGTCAGTTGTTTTTCCTAGGAGATATTTCATATTTTCTTCTATTTTTTCATTTTTTTGTTTTTGTTTGACTGATTCTTGAAGTCTTATTGAGTCATTCCTTTCAATTTGTTCGATTTTAATTTTTAAGGTATTATTTCCTTCAACTATCTTTTTTAGCTCCTTTTGTAACTGGCCAGTTGAATTTTTTGGTTCTTTGCATTCTTTTTCCATTTTGACAATTTTATTTTTCAGTGAATTGTTGTCTTTTTCTAATTCACTATTCTTATTTTCTAGTGAGTTGGTGACTTTTTCCAATTCACCAATTTTGTTTTTCAGTGAATTGTTGTCTTTTACCAATTCATTATTTTTATTTTCTTGTGACTTGGTGACTTTTTCCAATTCACCAATTTTGTTTTTCAGTGAATTGTTGTCTTTTACCAATTTACTATTTTTATTTGCCAGTGAGTTGGCGACTTTTTCCAATTCACCAGACTTATTTTCCAGTTTTTCACATTTCTGTTGCAGGGCAATATTTCCTTCTTGCACTGCTCTCAGTTTATTTCCCCAATCTTCTTCTAGCTCTCTTTTGAGATTCTTTATGAAATCTTCCAGGTAAGCCTTCTGAAAGGGAGACCAACTTAAGTGCACCTTTGTGGCTTTATCTGGGATTGTTTTCAGAATTTCAGGATCTTGGGGCTTCTCTAGTTTCTCTCCGTAAAAGCTGTCTATGGTGAGAGCTCTCTTCTTCTTGCTCATGATTTTCAGCAGAGGTATCAGTCACCAGCAGGGAATTCTGCAGCAGCAGCAGCAGCAGCAGCAGCAGCAGGGATTTCAATTTTCCCTGGGGCAATTTGCCGAGTTGACTTCTGGTCTGGGGCTGATCTGGCTAGATCTGCACTAGGACCACACTTTCAGCTGCTCTCAATCCACCCTTTATCAAAGGTAGACCTGGCAAAGCACCTGCCCGCAAGCAGAGCAAAGTGGCCCAAGGGTCTCCCAGGGACTTCCTGGGAGCCTAAAATCTTCTGGTCCTTCCCAGCCCCGGGCTTGCACCCTGGCTGTGCACTGGCATCTGAGAGCTGGGAGCTGCTCGATCCCCTGCTCGTCTAAAACTGACCTCAGAAATTCTTTCAAAGTAGATTGTTGATAGAAGTGAGTTGTAGTCCAAGTGTTTGGCGGAGCCCTCACTCCAGAACCAATTCGGAGGCTCAACTTGTCTGGGTCTGAGGGAAGGTCTGAGGAGCTCACAGAGGATGCTGTCTGCAGTTCGCCATCTTCTCAAAATAATTTTTAAATCATTAAAGTACTTTCAAATAAAAAATTTCACCTAAAGTTCACATGGGCATCATGTGGTGGGAACAAAATAGCCCAGTCTCACTTAATGGTGGCTCCAGAAGTACCATTGGAGGAATATGTCTCTAACTGCCTTTGTTCATTCCTTTTTTTCTTTGCAATAGGGGAGTAGGAGCGAGACAATAGAATTTGAGTGTTATTGTTATTGTTGTTGCTTTTAAAAACGTGTTTGGGGAGTGTTACAGATATAAAATATTGGATGTACCTTCAGATGAGGTATTATGTTTTACTTTGTAACAAGAGAGCTCTCATGAAGTAACATTAATCTGTGAATATCTAATGTAAAGCCAAGATACAAAATTATTTTTAAATATATATATACACACACACACATATATATATGTGTATAT
>JAJPUD010011430.1:0-28922 GCA_023553655.1 Myrmecobius fasciatus | reverse complement strand
TGTGTATATATATATATATATATATATATATATATATATATATATATATATATGTGCAGAAGTTTAGAACAGGTTAGAGAAGCCAAACATACACATACATATACAAATATTTATATATGTAGGTATATATATACCTACATATATAATATGTATACATATTATGTGTATACATATACATATATGTATATATATACATACAATATATGCTATATACACATACATTTATATACACATATACACACATGATTGTATAGTTGTATGTATGTACATATACACACGTATAATCCTGAGCTATACATAGAAGCTCTCCCCTCCTAATCCTTTGTTTTAGATTTTCAGATTTGCTATGGCAAAGAAAAGAAGATCAGAGCTTTAAACTTCATACAACTGAACAAAGATTTGCCTAGAAATACAAAGCAGGTAAATGGGGCATGTCCTGTGGAGATCTATCATGAAATTGAAATTTTTCCATCAGGCTTGTCCATAGATAACTCTTTGGCAATTATAAAAGGGATATATCATTTAGCTAAACTTCATAAAACAAAGGAAGTTATCTTCATTCTTTTCCATCTCATCAAAAAGCAGTTATCAAGTTATCTATTAAGTGTTATCTGACTACTACTCAATGTAATGGATTAAATTAGTATTACCCAGTTATTAATCAGTCCTCCAAAGACTCTGGGTACCCATTCAGAATTACTGATGATATAAAGAAACTGAGGAGGTAAGTTTTTTTTAGCATTTTTTCACAAGCTCTAAAAGTTATGACATGTAAACAGACATTACATGGGAGAATCAGGCAACAGGTCAGTCCTCATGCTTATGTTTTCCTTGGTTATAAAAAGTGTTCTTTCAAATTAAATACTGTTAAACATCAGCAAAGAGTGGCAAAGGATGAGAAGCCAACAACCATACTTAGGATATTTTCTCCTTCAGGTTTTGTTTTGTTTTTGTCTTTTTCCTCCCATTAACAACAATTTTGTTTGTTCATTTGCATATCACTTCTATGGCATAGATGGATAATGGTAATCTCTAAAAATAACTACAGAGGTTATTACCCCAAATCTCATGCTGTTAATGAGAAAGTTCAGTTGAAATAGTATTGATTAGACTCTGTTAATGAGCCATCTTCTCTGAGGAAGTTTGACATTTTTTAAAAAAATTCATCAGATTTGCTTTTAGTTTCCCCAAAGAACTCAAGTGTAATGCAATATAGTAGTCAGGAAGAACTGGATTTAAAGCCCACCTCT
Source organism: Myrmecobius fasciatus (assembly GCA_023553655.1). Classification (NCBI taxonomy): domain Eukaryota; kingdom Metazoa; phylum Chordata; class Mammalia; order Dasyuromorphia; family Myrmecobiidae; genus Myrmecobius; species Myrmecobius fasciatus. The sequence continues at coordinate 27,672 of JAJPUD010011430.1, read as the reverse complement.
GAAGTTTCTTCATTGATGGTGCTCTAAAATGAAACCATGAATTCATAAGTCGTGTGTGTGCATGTGTGTGTGTGAACACAGACACACACACACACATACACACAGTTTTATAATCTATGATATTCTAGCAGACCTGCTTCAAATTTCATAGTATTTCACTCTCATTATAATTTCAAATAAAGACCACAGTTTGCTATGTACTATTTCATCAACTGACAGATGTAAATTGTTCACTTATGGCCTTAAAAGAACCAACTGTAAAATATTTCAATCATGTGACCAATGATTTTCCAGGACAGATATGTAAAGAATTAGTGGGGGCCATAGCTAAGTCTTCAGAACTCTAGTCAAAAGGGCAAGGCAAGATCAATTACTAGGAAAACAGAGAGAGGAGCTCCTTGAGAGCAGAGACTTTCTTGTTTGGGAGGGTCCCTTTTTTTAATACCCAAAGTTTAGCATTGTGCCTAGTCCATAGTTGGTACTTTATAATAATATGTGCCTAATAATAATAATAATAATAATAATAATAATATGTGCCTAGCCTGTAGTAATTATTAATTTATGACTGATTGATTACAGGCTTTTCAAACTCAATACATCAGACTTATATGCTAGTTGACTGACTACAAAGCACTTTCCTGGACAGGCATGAAAAAAGTAAATGGAGCAAAGGTATCTGGTGATCAGTAACCATAATTGTTTTCCTAACAACTACCAAAGGACCCCTGCTGCCTTTCAAATTTCAGTTAATAATAAGTGGGTTTAAAACCATGATTCAATGGATTAGAAATGGATTAAGAGGCAGCTAGTTTCTGGAATTGATACTGGAGTCAGGAAGCCCTGAGTTTAAATCTTACCTTAGACTAATACTGGCTGTGTGACTAGCAACTCAGCCTCAATTTCCTCATGAGAGAATTATCATAAGGATCAAATGTATAAAGCATTATATAAACATCAGCTATTATTATTAAAGTGTTTCTTAACTTGGAGTCTGAACTTTTAAAAATATATTTTGATGACTGTATTGCTTTCCTTTCATTCTGCATTTTTTATATCACACATTTAAAAACATTATTCTGAGGTGTTACCAAAGTGCCAAAGGGGTCAAGGCACCCATAAAAACAAAGATTAAAAACCTCTGATTTAAAGAATCTTTGCCTCCTTCATTGGGGCCCCTTCTCCTAAGGCTCCTGTTCTAAATACATGTGGGAGCTCACAGGAGAAATAAAACTGAGGTGGTATGAGATCTAGGGCTCCCTAACCTGATGTATCTTCTTCATTGGCATTATGCTCTGAGGCCTTGCTCACCCAAGCTCTGATAAAATCCTATCAAGGAAATTGTCTAATCAAAGTAGCCAATTTCATTAATATAATCACACTACCCTCCATTCTTTCAGCATCCTTTAATTGTGAATGGCACCATTTGTCATTCCAAATCTTGCTATTATCAATGAGGTTAATGAGATGAAAAGGAAAAACAACTACCGTATTGCATATGTTGTCAGCTTTGGTTAGTTTTTGGAGTTTGGGTTTTGTTTTGTTTTACATTCAGGCAACATTTATTAAGCTTCTTCATGAAGAGCATCCTGCTACAAGTACTATAGGAAGTTACAAGGGGACAAGATGAAGATCTTTTTCTATCTAAACTCACAAGATTTCATTATTCTATTGTCCTTGCCTTGAAGGAAATCAAAATCTCTCAGTGGACAAAGTAGAATTAAAAAGAAATGAGACTGACGTTTCAGGTTTCTCTTTTGAATTCCATTTTTACACTACTATATGTCTAAAAGATATTAGATTATAAGGTCTTTGAGGGCAGTGATTGCCTTTTTGTATCCCTAGGACTTAGTATTTAAATCCACAGTGCCTGGAACAGAGTTGGTGCTTAATAAATGTTTATTGATTCATTGATTATAAACTTCTCAAACTCAACATGTCCTTCTGGCTGTTCCTTGTCAGTCAACCAACAAATATTTATTAATCACTAATTCAAAACAAGAGATGGGTTAAAGGTCAGGGATACAATAAGAGGAAAAAAATCCAAGAATAGTCCCCGACCTCAAGGAACTTACATATAAAAAAGAAAACATGTAAATGGATAGGTACCTATATACATGTTTCTCCTATGTTATTTGCCATTTTTGTGCAATTTGTACAGGCTACCTAGAATATATTCATTTTTCAATTCTACATCTAAGAATATCAGTTTTCCTTCAAACTTTAAATCAATTGTTACCCATAAGTAAAACTTATGCTAATCTTCCCAGTTGGTAGGATCCCCCCAAATCTGTTTTACTATATATTTAATTTACATATACTTATGTATATATACATAGGTACCCCAAAAGACCATAAGATTTGTGCTAGCATATCAAACACACATATAGATATTGATTGATGCTGAGTGGGGCTACTGTGAATAAGTGACAGCAACAATCAGTTCCACAATTTTTTTCATCAGTAAAATGGAGATAATTATATTTGCTCCACCTACCTCTCACAGGGTTGTCATGAAGAAATTACATTGTAAAATATAAAATATTAATTTTATATATACATGTATGTATACATGTATATGTATATAAGTATTTTACATATTTGATAACATATATGTTTCGTCTAGTATATTGATATTTTCAACTCTTAGATAAACAAGAAACTGTAGTATCATACAGGAAGCAGTATGGTACCATGGAAAGCACACACTGGACTTAAAGGACCTGGATTCAAGTCACTGCTCAGATGCTCCCTTCCTGGAAGACTTTGGGTAAGTCATTTAACTTCCCTAAATCTGTTTTCTTACTTTTAAAGCAAAGAAGTTAGCTTAGATGGTTTCTATTGTCTTCCAGGTTTAGGGATGCATGTGTGCACACATGCATATATGTGTGTGCATACACATGTATGTGTGTATACATGTGTGCGCGTGTGTGTTGTGGGTGCTAGCTTTGGAGTATTATTTCATTGAACCAATCATATGTCACTATACATCACATATTTAGCCATCAGAAATATCAAACATATGTGTCCCCCCAAAATATATGTACACAGTATTAGGAAACCAGTGTGAAATTGCTAAGAGGTACACTAAGGCTCTTAATGGTAGGGCTGGGCTTTTGCAAAAGGTACTACATAAATAGACAACATTGCTATAAGCTCTAAAACCTGTATTCAAAATGCATTAATTTCTTTTTAACACTAAAGATGTTCAGAGAAATATACCCTAGCACTGTGGTTGTTAAATCTGTACTTTCTGGTCACTTGAAAAATAGAAAGTGAGCATTTGTAAATTTTTAAATTACATATGCAAAGTAGCTGCCAGAAGTGAATTCTTCTATCAAAGTTACAAGCAGATGAAAAATGGCAGCTTGTACCAGAAACTCAAACAGATCATTAATTTTAGAAGCTCCCCAAAGCATTACTATAGCACACACTTTGCATGTACCATACAGAAAATTTCTATAACTCAGTGGTCTCTCATTTCTGACATTCTTTTTTTGACAAGTAGTAATTTAACGAGCTCTTCACTTTTTTGGTATAATATGCAGTTTTCGTGGGATGTAGAATTAGAACTCCCTGAGTTAGTGCCCTAGCCAACTTAAAGGATCTTCCTTCTAAGGCTTTTGTATCAAGAAGTGGTTTAAGTGGATAACACTACAAAGACTATGAGAGCCAATAGATCATAGACTAGACCTGGAAGAGATACCATACATCACCTAACTCAAACCTTTCTTTTTAAAAATGAGGGAACAGATTTAGGGAAGTTGTGACTCACAAGAAGGAGAATCTGAGGAGATATTCAGAATCAGGTCCTTTAAGTCCAGAATGCTCTTTCAATTGTATCATACTGCCTTCTATATGATGTTACAGCTTCTTACTTATCTAAGAGTTGAAAATACAAATATACTAGACAAAGCATTAATGATGATGAACAAATAAGAGTTGCATGCAGAATGAATCTCTTTGTCTGAACTCCAGATGTTGGCAAAAGTCACTTAATTTGATTGCACTGGCTTGTTTGGTGCATAGAAGGCAATATGTCCCCATTACCTAATTCAGGGCTAAGAATTCTCTGCTTCAGAAACATTTCAGAATTCCTTTCAAAGTCCCTCTTAACAAAGAATATGGTGCTCAGAAATGAGAAAGAAAAGAAAGGAGAGGAAGGGCCAGGAAGGCAGAGAATTGTATTCAATGCTGGCCTTTCTCATTCTCCCCCCTTGAGAGCACAGTGGCCCAACACCTGCTTGAATGATGAGACCTGGCATTCTGCTTGATTACTGTACATCTGCTACAGAATTCAGAGCAAATTAAGTAAAAGAAAAAGAGGGGGAAACAAGGATTAGCAAGCAAGGTTGGCCCAGTTGCACCACTATGAATCACACTGGTATTTTTCATATTTTTATAATCATCAGTGGGCACATATGCCCTAAAAATTGCAAAGATATTTCAAAAACAATTTAAATCAAGCTTGATAGCTAATTACCCTAATGCCATGCTGAATAACCAAACCACCAGGATACCAGAGAAATAAAGACCATCTAAGTGTGAACTATAAAGTATTATTCCTTTCCCACTTTTATTCATGTTCTCAGTTTTACTCCCTGAGAAAAGCCTTCCAACTATTTCCCAAAATACATGTTATCTATACTAAGTGCTTTAAATTGGCTGTTAGATTACAAACAATACTATGTTCATATTCATCACAATACTTCCTCATAAGTCAAAATGTTTTACTGATTATATAGGTTTTCATAGGATCATAGATTTAGAGATGAAAGAGAACTTGGATGCCATCAAATTCAACCACATTTCCCTACTTCCTCATTTTAGAGATGAAAAAAAAATGAGGCCCAGAAAGATTAAACCATTTGACAAGAGTCATGTAGGTATTAAGAATCTGAGAAGGATTTGAAAATAGGCCTTTCCAAGTCTAACTAATAGTGCCTTCTGTTAAACTACTTTATATATTTTTCAATTTATTTTACACACACACACACACACACACACACACACAAAGTGAGAGAACCAGAGAGCAAGAAAGATAGCAAGAGAGAGTAAGAGAGTGAGTGAGAGCAAATCTCCCACATTGGAAGATAAACCCTTGTGAGTAGGGACTGTTTCATTCTTTGTACTTGTATCATCAGTACCTAGTAGAGTGTATGGGATAGAGTAGTCATTTAATAAATGTTTTGATGAATGTTAATAAGTCAACAGCATGTATTTACAAAACCAAGAGAGCAGTTTGTCCTACAAGTTCCTATTTCAATGAATCTGCCATCAATGAACAGCCCTAACCTTGACTTGATACAAAAGTCTTATTTTCAGAGTTGATTAAAATATATAGCCAATTTTCTATAATGTAGACTAATAGAGGTGACCATTGATAGTAATAATACAAAACAAAAAACAATAAAATAGAAAATAAGACTTTGAGGGACAGTTTATATGTGTAAAGCAATATTTAAAGCACAAAGCGCTATAGAAATGTGAATTCATATTATGACTTCTTATCACATACCTATTCTCATACTATTCATTCCTCTAAAGCTTCTTCCTTTTTGGCTTCTCCATTCATCCTTGTCCTGAAAATTGTTGTAGCCATCAATAATCTCTGTTTCCTCCAGACTGGAATACATAAGGGGAATTTCAAAGGAGGAACAGGTCTCATAATAGTCTCATTGAATAGTCTCATTTAAGAGAACTTATAAAAGCTCAAAGGCAATAAAGAATGAGAGTCTAGATTAAACTAAGATCAAGGATATTTTCTCTTCTTTTACTGAATCCTAATATCAGAGGTGTGCTGAAGCCAGCACCTATTAGTCACCTTGTTAATTTCTAAGTGAAAGTACTTATACATTGATAATCAGAAAACACTACATATTTTGTATTGTTTTGTTGATTGTCTTGACTTGAGAAAGTGATGAAAAAAATTATAGTAATGAAGATTAAATTTTAAAGTTTTTCTTGTATATATTTTTTCAGAGAGCAAGTTATTAAACCTTTACTAGCATACTCCCACCTAATGACCTCCATCTAATACAACATCATATATTCCATAGAAGCTCAATAAATAATATAGGGATTGAACTAAATGGAAACCAACAGCACACCAAATTTGGAAGTATCTAGGAATCGGATTCCCATTTGGACCAAGTGTTTGGGTTGAAGAAGGCAAGTTTATTGAAAGGACCATAGCAAGCAAAAACATTCACCTGGGTGGACTGAAAGTTGAAGTGATAACTCCTAATAGGATTTATATCTAGATTTTCATGATGAAATACTTTTTTTAAAAGTCTATAAAACGAAGCAGTTTGAACCCCTTTCCAACAACCTAAGACCAAAAATCTGACTTTATGCAATTAGATTTCTCAAAGAAAGATAAAACCTAGAGCACATTGATAAGTTCTGCCATTTCTTAAATGCAATCTTTCTGATCCATGTAGCTGCTGGGGCCTGTCTTCCTCTGCTGAAAAGCCTTATTTCAACTTTGTGAATACTTTGGATCTATTAATGTATGCAGGGCAGTTAAATGGCACAATGGGTATAGTGTTGGGCCTAAAATCAAGAAAATTTCTCTTTCTGAGTTCAAATCTGGCCTCATACATTACATTATTATGTGACCCTGTGTAAGTTACTTCATCCAGTTTACCTCAGTTTCCCCATCTGTAAAATGAGTTGGAGAAGGAAATGGCAAATTACATCAGTATCTTTGCCAAGAAACCCCCAAATGGAATAGTAGAGAGTCAAACACTACTGAAAATGACTAAACAAATTGATATGTGTATATGTTATTTCTCCCAATATAATATAGGCATCTTGACAGCAATTTAAAAAAAAAAAGGTTTACTTTTTTTACTCTAGTGTAAGGTACAGGGGCTAAATAAATGCTTATGGATTGACTGGTTGACATTCTGATGAGATGCCAGAGTATTAATACTTCTATATTACCTTTGTAAACTAGACATGTTTAGAAAGGCAATATTGGGAGAAGGCCTAGACTGTGACAACAACTCTATCAGTTTGAAATTATCCTTTAATTAATATGACTTAACAAAAAGTAATACACTGAAACTGAACACTCAAAGGGTCAATGATTTTTTCAGCATAGGGCACTGCCAAGTGACCAAAGCATATAACAACTCATCTCTAAATATTTTGGGAATTGGCTGATATACAAAAAGAAACAGAGGGGAATTTAAATGCAGGTCTTTCTGACTCAAAACCTAGCATAGAACTATCTAGTATACAAGACTATAGCTAGCAAAACCTTGTTAAGATTACAGAATTCCACATCACAGATGTGTGGATTTTGGAAGTGTGAGTATGGGGGAAGAAGAAAACTAGAGCATTGTGGGGGAAAAAAGATAACCAAAGCATTTTTAAAATTCACAGAAGAGGGGCAGTTAGGTAGTGCAGTAGATGGAGCACCAGTCCTGAAGTCAGGAGGACCTGAATGCAAATCTGGCCTTAGACACTTAATACTTCCTAGCTGTGTGACCCTGGGCAAGTCACTTAACCCCAATTGCCTCAGCAAGGAAAATTTTTAAAAAAGATAAATAAATAAAATTCACAAAAGAGAACAGAAGCATGTTCCCAAGGAAACACAGAAAAACAGGACAATCTTTGAAAGTTGCATATTTGCTAAATTTATTATATCCTTTTTTTTTTCATTTTCCTCAGTTTTGCTTCTGACTTTCTGAATTTTACCTATATACCTCAGCTGCTTCAGCCCCTGGCCTCCTCACTTTGAAACAGTTTGTGTCAATTTTCTCCTCTCATTGGTGAGCTCCTCCCAAGGCCTCAAATTTCCTTTCTTCCTCTTCTAGACTTTGCCATCATGCTCCAAAACAGTACTTCTATCTGCCTACTTCACAGCTTTGGGGTCTTCTAATATTAGAATGGAAACACCTTTAGGGAAGGGCTTATATCTTTTTTTCTTGTATTTCTATCTTCAGCTCTGAGCACTGTGACTGACAGAATTTTTTGTTGAATCATTTCAGTTATGTCCAACTCTTCATGATCCCATTTGGAGTTTTCTTGGCAAAGATACTTAAGTGGTTTGCCATTTCCTTCTCTAGCTCAATTTTTACAGATGAGGAACTGAGGCAAATAAAGTTAGGTGACCTACCTAGGGTCACACAGGTAGTGTCTGAGAACACACTTGAACTCAGTTCTTCTTGAATCTAGTACCGTCCTTTTTGTACTATGCCATCTAACTGCCTGGCACTTAGTGCCTAGTAGATAAGCAATAAATGCTTGTTTCCAGACCTTAAAAAGAAGCAAGTTGTAGAAAATAAAGATTAATAGTTTAACAGATAATATTTTTATTTTCTATTTCATATATGAAAATCTTTTTTGTTGTTTGTTAATTTTAGAATTTTTAAAAATTGTTTTTATAAAAAAAAGTTTGCAGAATTCTGCATTGGATTCATGTGGCCATAAAAAATCTTACTCATCAGTCACTGCTCTGCAACACAGAGCCTTTCATCCAAAGGATATCTGGTGGACCCACAAGATGATAGATCAGGGAGGAAGGGGAATTTTTTCCAAAGGCATTTCCAAATTACTTTTGCTGTTACTGCTGTTGTAAGTACCCAGGTGTCTGCCCCATAAGGAGGGGAGGTTGAGAAACTTGTACAGTAGAAGGAGATGCCTGAAGTAAGGAAGTATTGGGAGAAAGAGGTTGGTATAATTTTGTTGTAGACACATGCCCCATGATTGGCTATTGAGGGGAGGCTAGAATGCCATCTATTTTCCTGATCACTGGTTAATCACAAACCTCCTGGGGATTGGGTCATGGCTCTCACTTTGTAGACTACTGCTCTAGGAGATATGACAACCTACTATAAAGCAAAAGACATTTCCTATTCCTTTTCAGTGTCGATGAGCATGCTGGGGATACACCCATCATCTCTGCAAAATCCACACTGATAAAAAGAGCAGCCAGTAACTTTACCTTCAAAGTAAGGGACCTTCTATAATGGTGTTTGCATCCTCTGTAGGGTAGGGGAAAACACTAGAAGAATTCTGAATATCTACCTAATTCTGTGATCTTCTAAATATATAAACAGAGATGTGGAATAAGACATTCTTCCAAGGGAATGGAACTTAAAATGGAACTCATTCCCCATAAGACTAGTAATATAGTGGACAGGAAGGATTTTTTTAAACATAAAACAACTGGATCTTGGGTGTTGCATATTGACTGCTTTCAAATAAAACTAAGAGAAACCACTCCCTAGACAGGCATTTCAGATCTAGACTTCCCAAAGTTACACAGAGCCTATAAAAGCTCCAAGCCAATAGAGGGTTGCCAGTTTTGCCACTAACTTGCTATGTGACCTCAAGACCTTTCTGAGTCATTTGTAAAATGGATGTAATAATATTTAACACTCAATGTCTCATTAGGTGATTGTGAGACTCAAATAAAATAATGCACATAATGAAGCTTAGTCATCTTTAAACATTATATAAATGTCAACTATAACTACTAGTAGTAGTATTAATATCCAGAAAGAGTTTGGTATTTCTATTATTTTATTTAGGTTAATAGAGTGCTTTCATACAGGAAAAATAATACATTTTGCAAGTAAGGAAATTTATCTATTTTCAATCAATCAATAAGAATTTTTAAAATACCATGTGTGGTTGTTCAGTTATTTTCAGTCATGTGTGACTCTCTGTGACTCCATTGGAATTTTTTTTTGAAAGATACTGGAGTGGTTTGCCATTTCCTTCTCCAGCTAATTTTATAGATGAGAAAACAAAAATAAACAGGATTAAGTGACTTGTCCAGGCTCATATTTCTAAGTAAGTGTCTGAGCCACATTTGAACTCAGTTATTCCTGACTCCAAGCTTGATGTTCTATCCACTGCACCATCCTACTGCCCTATGAAGTATCTACTCAGTGCTTCATAGGCACTGTGCTGAATGCTAGGGATTTGTCTTCCCAAAAACTGACAATCAAATAGAAAAGGTTAAATGTAGAAGGTTACTATTATTTGCCCGTACTTTGAGGAATAATTTGAAGCCAGGGCCTGGGACTTCAGATCCAGAATTATTTATAGTACAATAAGTTTCCTCTTATTATCAAATGAGATGACATGTGTGAAAGTTCTTTGTAAAATGGGATGCCTATACAAATGTACAGTCATGTTATTGTAACTTCAATTGTGGGGGGAAAAAACTGATTTGACAAACCAAAGAGTTTGAAAAATGCTTGGTTGAAACATTACTGAAAAGATTTAATCAGGCCAGAACTAATAAGTAGGATTCCTATCTGTTACAGACCACAAGTTGTTGACTTTAAACCTTTCAAGTGGAACAGTAAAAAGATATGTAAAATGTCTTCAGTCAAATAAAATGTTTCTCATGCTTCCAGGCTGTAGGCTTGTCTCACAGATGTCTTCATAAAAAAAGTGCCCAATAGAGTCAGTATAGTACATCAAATGATAAAGGTTCAAATTCTATCTCTGACACTTACTATCCTGTGACCCCAGAAAAGTTAATTAATTTCTCAGGGCCTCAGTTTTTTTCATATTTAAAATGGGAGGGGGAGGAATGAAAGTGGGGTGATACTAGATCACTGTAAAATTTCCTTCTAGTTCTATATCCCTGATCCTATTGTAAAGGGGAAGGAGATTCACTGACTACTGAAACAATGACCCATCACTCAGATGTGGAAAAGACCATACACTTTTTTTAAATCAAAGACATTCTAATTGAGTGTAACTGGAAGTCTGTTCTTATTGGATGATAGACTTGGTCAGACCTTAGGGATCTTGAATAAAATGAAAAGAGACATTCTAAGAATCTAATGGTGGAAAACTACTAGGGGAATCCAGAGCCAGAAAGAATTGGATAGCCTCTGGAAAGCAATGAAAGAGAAAGGTAGAACACTAAGTTGTGGGTAAGAAGAAGGAATCAGAGGAAGGCAATCAGTCCTACAAGCATCTCCTAGGAGAAGACTTGGGCTAAAATCTTTACCTCCTGAAAAGCAGACTGAGTTTGCAAGAAAAGCTTTGTTCTTTCTCCAATTTCCCCTTCCTGCTACCTGATACTATGATAAAAACTTATGCTTCTTTATCCAGATGCTTTTGGTAAACTAAATTTTGACTCAACCACAAAGAGGTAGAGATTAGATAGAAATAAGCATGAATATTAATGAACATTCATTCCAGACCTCTGGAAACTTTAGGAATTTTCCCAACTGGGGGCTTAGAGTAATTGTGATTGCAGTCTTAACTTTTCACTTGATATAAACTCAGTAAAGCAGGAGAGGGAATTACATGTACCTGAGGGGTCATTATATTTCCCTAGCTTTAAAAGAAGCTAATTATTGCAATAGTTGAACTATCAATTATGGTCTTATGAACTTTAGGAAATCCTTAGCATTAAAGAACCTACAAATAGTTTTGGATTTTTAATGCAAAAAATGATGTTTTACACCAATCATGGATTCACAAAACAAAACAAACAAAAAAATCCCAAATCTCTTAAGAAATCTCCACAATTAAAATAACCATGAATAGGTCAATCTGGAAGGTAGATTAGAGGTAAGGACAAAACAAACACACTCAAACTACAATAACTATTTCAGGTTTTCACCTCTGAAGGTGAACTACTTCACTCTGAAGGCAGTGAAGTAGTAAATAAATTATTTGATTTAACTGAAGTGCTTTGAATTGAAGAACTGGATTTGAATTATGTTTCCATAATTGATCTGTGCAACCAGATACAAATTGCTAAAACTTTTGATCTAAGCCTCTGAGTCTCACTTTCTTTGTCTGAAAAATCAGGTTAATAATAATTTTAGCAACTATTTCACCTGATTGCTGTAAGGCTCAAATGATATCATGAAGCTAAAGCATTTTACAAATCTGAAAATGCCATATAAACATCAGCATTTCACAGCAGTAGCATTCCTGGCATGTGCTACAAAATCATAGGATTTAGAGGGAGGGACCTTAAAGATCATCTGGTACAATCCCTTTGTTTTATCAAGAAGAAAAGAAATTCAGAAAGAAGAAATAACTTGCCCAGTATCACATAGAAAGGAAGTCTGAGAGTCAAGATTTGAGCTCCCTCTTATGATTTCACATTTCAATGCCTTATTCACTTGACCATGAACAATTACTTCATTAGCCATGAGATCATTTGGAAAACGAACAGGTTTTTTTTTGTTTTGTTTTGTTTTGTTTTGTTTTTAAGGAATTGCAATATCATTGTCATCAGTTCTTGTTCCCATAAATCTCTCTACAAATGACAATGACACAATCTAATATTCCTTTCATGGGGAGGAGGGGAAAGAGGAGGGAAGAATACCCCTCCCCACATACATATATACAAAAATGTTTTGTATGTGTATATATGTACATATATACATGTGTGTGCATATATGTACATACACATACACACGCAATAAATACTACCGTGAGAAAGAAAAGTATTATCTTCCTCTTCTCTTCTTTTTTTTTGGACAGCTCCCCTTATAGAGGGAATTTCCCAGCTTTGGGCTCACCAAATTTTTCAGTCATTTCCTTTTGAAAGGATGTGGGATGATAATTGAGGTCCAGCAGCTGTGAATACAGCATTCATTTTACAATAACTATGCAGAACAAAGAGATTTTCTCTTCACACCCAAAAATCCAGATTCTGTTTGGAATCTTAGCTAAATACTATCTCCAAATGTTTTAAAGATGTTTTTGTACGTTTATTATGTCCATGTAAAAAAGTTACAAAACGAGAATATTAATTCCTAGATACTATTTCTTTCTGTCTACTCTTCTCCTTCCTTCCCCCCACAAAAGTTTGTCTTTTACCCAAGGTCTACTACAACAACCTACCCAAAGAAAGCAAAATGTCAAGTGACAATGTTTTGCATCTTTTCTACATATAACTCCTAGACTCTGTTTGAGGGAAAAGAGCCTCAAAGACTCAGGGATGGCAAGAGAGAATCACCAGCCAAGCAGGAAATTAAGCACTAAACAATCAAAGACATCGTCAAGTTCTTAAATTTTTGAGACTAGATTTGTATTTCCGGTTTCTAATGAAAAACAGTTAAGCTTTCTACAATGATTAGGAATCCTTGATAAAACACAGATGTGAATTCTTCTCTCCTTCCAATGAAAGTACATAAAATATAAGGCACAATATTTAAATTTATTATCTCATTAGAGATAATGAAAAGCTTTCAAAAGGTAAGCACAAATGACCCTTTGAAACTGGATAAGGATGAAGCAGTCATAACAAAGAAATGAGTAAAAATACTTTCTGTAGATCAATGTATGCCTCTGTTTGTGTGTTTTAGAAGGGGAGGATTATATATTTTCTGGAAGACATTTGTTTTCTGGAAACCTACTTGAGACCTAGCATAAAGTGCCCTGGATTTTGAGTCAAAAGATAATGGTTTCAAGTGCCAGCTCAGCATTTATTAGTTGTGTGACCTCAATGACATTAGAGGTACACAGACAGCCTCTCCCAAGAATCTATAACTTGGATGGGAAGAAAATTGCATATGCATGTATATATATGTGTGTGTGTGTGTGTGTGTGTGTGTGTGCGTGTATGTGTGTGTGTGTAAGTTAAACTATCCATACGTCTATATATCTATAGATATATATATATACAGATATATCTGAAGGACATGTTAAATTTCAACTAAGAATGAAAAGTTGTAATTTTTTGCTATTCTTTTTACTCCCATGCATTTGATTTTACACTTAAAATCATTATTCTAAGAAAGGATCCATCAAACTGCCAACAGAGACCATAACATTAAAAAATATTTGAGCATCCTAGAACAGATGAATTCTTAGGTTCCTTTCAGGTTCTAACATGCCATTATTCTGTGAGTCTGTGATTTACTATGGAAAAGATTCATATAAGCAATATGGACTTACCTATAGATAGAGAAAGAAGCAACAGATCTGATGAGGGAGGCCACCGCACCCACTTTTGCAGCTTCTACTGCCCCTTGAACTCTATACTGTGAAGTTTCTCCATAGCCTTTGTATGGCTGATTATAAACAACAATCTTCCCTCTTGCTTCAGAAGCCCTTCTGCACAGTTCTTCAAAAGAGGACACTACCAGAGCTTCAGCTGTAATTCCTAGAAAGAAAAATTATAGGAATTTGATATGGTTTCCCATAATCAGCTAATTTGGTACACAGAAAAATGTGACATTGATATTCATTCAACAAAATGAATGAATCATATATCCTAAAGCAAAGAAGCAAATTTGACCGCATGAGTATTCATTCTTGTCTTCTTGGGATCAAACCCATGAATAGAATATGGTTCTTATTCAAAAGAATAGACTAGGTAAAAAAAAAAAAGAGGGGGAGGATGGAGTGGAAGGAAATACATCTGCCCTGTATATTAAGAATATATATTCAATGTTATGGAATATTATTGCTCTATAAGAAACGACCGACAGGACGATTTCAGAGAGGCCTGGAGAGACTTGCATGAACTGATGCTGAGCAAAATGAGCAGAACCAGGAGATCATTATACACAGCAACAACAATACTACATGATGATCAATTCTGATGGACATGGCTCTCTGCAACAAAGAATTGTCTCAAACCAGTTCCAATTGTTCAGTGAAGAAAAGCATATACAACCAGAGAGAGGGATATGAAATATGGACCACAACATAACATTTTCATGCTCTCTATTGAGGTTTGCTTGCAGTGTGTTTCCTTTCTCTGATTTTTTTTCTTGTAGATAGGATTTTTTTTGCACAACTTGTCAAGTATTTCAATATTATTGACATGTAGTGGACTTCCTGCCATCTAAGGGAGGAGAGGGGACGGGGGTACAGTTTGTGATGAAAAGCTTTGTAAAGATCAATGCTGAGGAACTACCCATACATGTTATACAAATAAAAAGCTTTAATAAAAAAGAATATATTCAAGAGGTATACATTTGGAAATGTGACTAGTATGAAGATTTGTTTTGCCTAATTATGTATAATTTGTTACAAAAATTTTACTTCTCTGTGCCCTCTCCCCCAAATTAGAAAGAAGTTGGAACAGATGATTTTTAATGGAAAAAAACACTTTTAAAAAATCAAGTGATGAAATCTTGGAATCTCAGGAATCAAATATCGTTATTGTTGTTCCAGTCTGACTCTTCATGACTCCATTTGGGTTTTTCTAGGTAAAGATACTAGAACGGTGTGTCATTTTCTTCTCCAGCTCATTTTACAGATGAAAAAACTGAAGTAATCATGATTAAGTGATGTGCCAAGGTCATAAGCTAGAGAGTGTTTGAGTCTGGCTTTGAACTCAGGAAGATAGATGAATCTTCCCAACTGTAGGCCTGCTGGCCATTCACTGCACCACTTAGCTGCCCCAGGGAATTAGAATGGTGAGAAGCATTTAGGCAAAAACCAACAGAAACGAAAATAGAGGCAATTTAGTAATCAGAAAGAAAACCTACTGATCATCAGGATAGAAAGAAAAAATAGTTGAAGAACTCCTGACACATCACAACCATAGAGTTAATTACACAATAGTGATGGGGACCTCCTATAGGAGAGCAGGTTGGATACTAAGAAACGAAGGTTTGTTTCTTTGAGGAAATGGCTTTATCATCATAAAATCAACCAAGCAAAATCAGTAAAACCTAGTGTGAGGAGCTTACCTGATATTTATAAGACAGAGGTTGTCTCCTCCCAAGGGAGGTAAGCCTTCAGTTATTGGTTGGAACTAACAAGCTTCCGTTGGGGCCCCAAACCTTGAAACACTCAGCAGGGAAAACTTCTCACACCTGGTTGAGTGGCCAAAGCATCCCCCTACAATCAGCTGTCCACACAGAAACTAACAAAGGCTCTGCTGGGGCCCATCCCACAATTATCCCAACATCTACAAAAACTCTCTTAGTGCCAAAAATTTAACAGATAATGATTTGTTGACTTGCCTTACTAATAATTTCATCTTTCAAGAGGTAATGGATTTGGGATCTAATTCTCCTTAGTAAGGAACCAGTTGCTAGGAAGGAGGAAAAATGGAATTTAGGGAAAATAGCTACTCCATCTTAAAATTCGATATAGAAAAGCTGAGGAAGAAAAGACAGGAGTCGGGCATGAACTGTAAGTTGGAGGACAGAAGATAGGTAGTATGCCAAAAAATAAAATTCAACAGGAGTCAGCTCAGGAAAAGGCTCTCAGAAATGAAATTCAGAAGACACAAAAACAATTAGTAAGAGAAAAGGGGGGAAATTGTCTAAGGAGACTAAGATGGTTATACAAGAAACTCACTAATCAATTTAGATTTTTTTTGATGTATAAAATGGAAGCAAGGATTGATAGTATTTATGATCTATATTTCAATATATTTGGTTTCCTTAATAGTTCTATGTATTTTATCATATGCATTTAAAGACATTATTTTGAAAAGGGTCCACAAGTTTTGCCAGACTGATCAAGGTTAAAGACCTCTGACCTAGCTCACTGCTGGAATCCAAGGGTCGGTGATCACACAGAGCTTTATGTTGCCAATCAGTTTGTCCTCAGAGTGCCTTTCACTGACACAAATGTTGCACTACTGTTACAAGAACAACTGGTCCTCACCAATTTAATTGGATTAAATGGCTTCCAAAATCCCTTCTTCATCTCAGGTTCTGTGATTCTGTGACCACTTATATACCCACTGCATACACATCACTGTGCCATGTCTGGGAGTCATATGAAATGCATATATGAAAAAGTTTCTGCCCCAAGACAAAATCCACAGATAACAATAATGTATAATATTAAATGACACATACAGCTTCTGACTGAGAAAGACCTGGATTCAATTTCTGGCTTTGCTATGCACTGGCTATGTGGTACTGGACTAGCTGTTTGATTTCCAGAGAGTTCTATGTATGACTCTAAAAATCACAATTTTCTCAACCTAATTGAGACATGCACAAAAAAGTATATATGAGTAATGAAGAAAAGAAAGATCATTATAGACTGATGGGAGTGGAGGGGACAACAAAGACTTTATAGGCAAGATAGCATTTGAGTGACACTTTTAAAATTGGTAAGAATGCAATGTGGGAAGATAAGAAAGAAAAACTTTCCAAGTCTTGGTAACAGTGAGCAAGTGTAGTCATAGGTTATTACATGGTATAGACCAGGATTGTTGTTGTTCGCTGGTTAAATTATATTCAACATAATGAATCCATGGACCATGGCACATCAATACAATTTGTAGGTTTTCTTGGCAAAGATACTACAGTGGCTTGCCATTTCCTTCTTCGGTGGATCAAGGTAAACAAAGGTTAAGTGATTTTCTCAAGATCACACGGTTAGTAAATATCTGAAGTCTGATTTGAGCTGCCTCCCTGATTCCAAGCCCAGTACTCTTATCTAATGGTCCATGGTCCAGGTTCAAAGAGAAATTTGTTTGGATGGAGCACAAAGTATGTCTCATGGAGTAACACAAAACAAAGCTGAAAAAGTAGGTTTATGCCAAACTTTGGATTGATCTTAAGCACCTAACAAAGGCACTAAACATTAGATCAAATCCATCAAGCAAACTGGGTCAAGAAGATCATATTTTTCAAGCCATCTTCCATGCTTATAATAGTCTCTTGGATAGCAAACTAATTCTAAATCATAGTTTGTGAGAGAGAATAGGGTGGGAATATGGAAAATAGAGTTGAAAAGTCACACACTTAAAAGAATGACAGCATTTTTTACCACGGCAAAAAAAAATTTTTTTGTTTCCTTTGAGATTTATAAAACACATATTTATCTTATCTTGGACATATTTTGATGTGTTGCTAAACAACCCACACTGACATCACACAAAGGGATTGACAAAGTTTGGGAATAATGCCCTTGGAAGCTAAAGCACCTCATAAATCCAACTCTGAACAAATGGTTAATGTAACCACTCCCAAAGGCCACAAAGGAGTTAGCTTGTTTCTTTTTTCCTCCTTTGCCCAAAAGCTCTCAGGGAATATGGAAGTTTTTCTTGCTTCTCAGTTTACAATACATGTACCTTGTTCATTACCAAGTACATCAGTATTCTTCAAAAAAAAATACTTTTGATATTTTGTCTGAATGTCCTATAATACTGAAGCTTTGCTTAAACAAACAAAAAGCATTCTGCCATCTTCCCTCCTGACCAGTTTTTACTGAATTGGGAACCATATTTAAGGCCTTCCAAGAAGTCATTCACAAGACTGCCAAAAGACCCAATTTAGTCAAGTGGTAACAGTGACAAGTGAAAAATGTTCAACAATAAAGGCCAGCCACTGTGGTAAGAGAGAAACATGGATATAAAAGAAAGTCACAGTTAGCTGATTTTTTTTATTTGTGACTCTTAGATAAACTGTGTAGTACTGAAATATGTCAGTAAAAACTGAAAGTTGTAACAAATGTTTGGCCAGCTTGCTTAATCTCATAAGCTAAGAAACTGGGTTTTGATGAAAGTTTAACAGCCATCATAAAAAAGACAAATATCTTAACTATTACTTGGAAAATCCTTTTAAAATGAATTGCCGGAAAACAATATAAGTGCAAAGAATAATATAATAAAACTAAACCTTATCTAACTCTAATGACCAAAGTTGGGCTTGACAAAAAACTGAGTAAATGCAAGAAACACTGACTCTCAAATCATATGACCTAAGATTAAATTCCACTTCTAAGAATGATATACTATGTGATCTTGGGCAAATCACCTTGCATCTTAGTTTGTTCATTTCCAATAGGAGGGATTGGAATCAATAACCTTTGTTCATCTTTCCAGTTCCAGATCAATGATCCTATGACTGATGTCCTTTCACCTTAGAAGCAATAGACTATGCATACAGAATGTTGTACACAAGCTGTCAAGCATCATTATCATTATCATCATCATCATAGCATTAATACAGAGTTGTAATGTTTGCAAAGCATTTTACCAAATATCACATTTAAACTACACAACAATCGTGGTAGGTAGCTGCTTTTGTTATCCCTATTTTATAAAAAAGGAAACTGAGGCAGGTAAAATGTTAAGTGATTCCTCAAAGTCACAGAGTTAATAAGTTTGTGAGGCTGGATTTGAATTCAGGTCTTCCTACCTCCAGGTACAGACTCTATCTACAATGTCATCCAGATGCTTTAATAGGTGAAGAAAGTGAGGGAAAAGATTCCAGATACAGGAAACGATGAGATATTTACATCTTTGACTCTGGGCAATATGATTCTGTTATTAAAACATTTAAATTGCATTAGCTTTTTTGACTTTTAGGACACACTGCTGATGCATATTATTATTATTATTATTAGTGAAAATGATGTTGATAATAATGGCTAGTATTTATATAGAGATTTAAGTCTTCCTAATTTGAGGGTCAATGTTCTATCCACTTGTTATGCACGATCACTGAGTTGGCTTGTTTTGCCTAATTTTGTATTTTTTTGTTTTTTTTTTATCTTTGTTATGAGGCAAGGTTTGCTGTCTAGGGTATATTTGAAAGAGAGGGCATATTTGGAAATGAATGTAATATAAAAATAAAAGGCAAAAAATGTATTTCAATAAATGAAACACAAACATTCAAGAATGCATGATTTCAAGATAGGCACCAATCTACAGAAATCCTGGTGCCTGGCCCCTTATGTCCCTTTTGCCCTACTCTATCAAGAGATATAAAATGCTGAATGGGTGACTTTTTAATTTCAATAACTGCCTACAGATCCAAAAGCATATCTTTAACCATAATTAAGAGTTTAACTTATCTCAAAATGTCAGCAGGCGTATACTGACCCAGAATAACAAAGAAAAAAGAAAGGCAATCCATCTACTTGCTTTTTTATCTTAATCTAAAATAGAAGTTATGGAAAAATTGGAACTCACTGCCTTTATCTGGACAGATATTGAGATTCATAACTTTCTGGAATCAGGAAAACTATCTCATAATTTAACTGAGGCTATTTTTGGCATATTAAGGAAAATATGTTAAGTTACAGCTGCTTTTAATGAACAACAGGCTTGAATATCTACCCAAAAATGCCCTAGTGAGAGGATAACTTTGGTGTCTGGATTATAAACCTGGAAATGGAGCCAAATACCTGGAAAATTTCATAGTTCACTGTGAAATTAGAGTCATATTAAGATGGCATTATACTATATTCAATATTTAAATGGATTCCTACAACCAACAAGAGTCATTGAGTCCAGAGTAAATGAATATCTACCAGCCACCAAAATTGATGATAATTCAGCCAGATTAGAAATGTCCAGGTGTACAAACCGATAGCAACAGACTCCAGTAGGTGACCAAACTGTTTTATTGTCTTGAGATTTTCTTGTATCAAGGAGTGAGCCATTGAATCTGGCCTGGGAGATATTTGCATTAAAGAGAGATGTTCATTTTCAGTACTAGGGAAACACCTCCCCTATCCAGAACTCAAGGGCAACCTGATTTATCCAGAACACTGCCAAGAACAAATAGTAAAGGAGAGGGGGGATCAGAAGCAAAAATGGAAGTTATAAAATCTACTAACTAAAACTCCTTCAACAAAATTCCTTAAAAAGGACTTTTGGGATACAGTCAGAAAATCAAGAAGTCAAAAGTCAGAGATCATAAGTTCCATTCATACTAGTACAGGAATTCTGCTTTAAAATCTGGCAAAAGATGGAAAATGTCATCTGCATCCAGAGAAAGATCTAGGGAGACTGAATGTAGATTGAAGCAAAGTATTTTCACCTTTGTTTTTTCTTTCTCATGAGGTTCTTCCCTTTTTGATCTTTTTTTTTTCTTGCATAACATGACAAATATGCAAATATGTTTAAAAGGATTGTACATATTTAACCTATATCAGATTGCTTGCTGTCTTGGGGAGGAAGAAGGTAAGAGAGGGAGAAAAATTTGGAACACAAAGTCTTACAAAAATGAATTTTGAAAACTGTTAGATGTATTTGGAAAAATAAAATATTATTGAGAAAAAAAACATGCCCCAAAAGTGGGTGGCACTTTTCTTGAATGTCTAGAGTCAGAGGGAATTCACAATCTCCTAAAGCCACTTTGGTATTCTAACTGTTGGAAAGATTCTCCTAATCTCAAGTCAAAAATCAGACTTTTGGAAACTCCAACATATTGGTCCTAGTTCTGCTCTTTAGAGTCAAATAGAACAGATTTAATTTCTGTTCTATGTGAGATTAATTTAAAAGTTTTAATTATCTGTGCCCACCAAGTCTTTATTTGGCTAAGCTCCTTACTTACTAAGTGCTCAGTTCCTCCCCAGTCTTCATATGGCATATCTTCTATTACCCTGGCTGTCCACCTCTGAATGCTCCTCAACTAATCAATGTCCTTCCTAAAATTCAGCGCGTACAATTAAATTCAGGATGTTGTCTGACCTGTACTGAAAGTACAGTAGTTCCATCACCTCTTTAGTTCTGGTTACAAGGTCACATTACTTTTTTGGCTGTTGCATCAAACTACTGGTTCATATTGAATTTGCCATCCATTAAAGCATTCGGATATTTTTCTCCCAGGAACAGCAATCTAGTCAGGCCTCATCCAACCTTAATTTATGTGGATGATATTTTTAAAATCCTAAATGAAGAATTTTGGATTTATCCTTATTAAAATCATGACATTCAGCACAACATATTAGGACCTTTATTGGAAGGAAGGAGGGCAGGGAAGAGGGCAGGGAAGGGAAGGGGGAAGGGGGAAGGGAAGAGAGAAGGGGGAAGGGGGAAGAGAGAAGGGGAAAGGAAAGGGGGAAGGGAAGAGGGAAGGGAAGGGGGAAGGGGGAATGGAGAAGAGGGAAAGGAGAAAGGGGAAGGGGAAGAGGGAGGGGAGAAGGGGAAGGAGGAAGGGGGAAGGGAAGAGGGAAGGAAGAAGGGAAGGGGAAGGGAAGGGAAGGGGGAAACAAAAAAAGAACCTTAATCATAAAAAAAAGTTATTATTGTAACAAGAAAGACAGAAATTCCATTTCAGAAGAAAACAAAATGCCTTCGTGTGAAACCTCAAAGGGAGCATGAATTGGTTTCCATCCTAAAGAGGCTTCTTGAAAGAGCTCATAAAATATTTTAAAAGTCAAATAAAAGAGGTAGAAGAAAAAAATGTTAAAGAAATGAGAATTATGCAAGAAAGAATCAACAATTTGATAAACAAAGGACAAAAATTGACTGAAGAAAACAATTTTTAAAAATAATATTCTCTTTCTCTACTGATCATAACCCAAATGTTATCCCTATGCTTCCTACTTCCATTTCCTAGATATCCACCTAAATATAATTTCTCAATGTGCAATGTTACTCTACAATGCTTTACATGTATTTTTTAAAATAAAATATGCCCTTCCACATTCAAATTTGAGACTAAACTCACTAATTCTCAGAAATAGCTATGCTGTCAAATTTTTAGTGGAAATAAACCACTGAATTTGAATTAGAGACTTTGAGTTTCCATCCTGGCTGTGCCACTTTCTACCTATGTGAACTAGGAAAATGTTACTGAACTTCTCAGGGTCTCAATTTTCTCATTTGTAAAATGAAGAAATTGAACTGGACCATCTCCATGGCATCTGTGAGTTCTAAATGAAGTATCCTATGACCATTAAGCTAGGTTGTCCAGTTCAGTTCCTTCATTACTCACTCCTTGTACATGTGTCTAGATTATTCAAGACCATGGGGTTTCGCTTCCAACCTTTTTCTTGGATATTGTCTCCAGGGAATTATTGTTCAGATATTCTTCTTCCTGTAGATATATTTGACTGGCAGATTATTCATGGGCAATTATTCCTTACAATGTCATTTTCAATTTAAAGACCTTTACAAAAATTCATAATACCTCATGAAAAAGATATTTCAACTAGTTCTCAATAAGCATTCTTTATAAGTCCATTGTGCCTGTATTTTAAGCCATCGTGAAGAAATTCAAATTCCTTTTTCAAACATTGTTTTCCCAACCGTCTGTGTCTTATTGTTTCATCAAGTGTCCCTCTAGCTTCTTAGAATTTTGGTCCTTCCTAGTGGCCATTCTAGGAAACTTAGTAATCTGGTTTCCAATAATAATAGCGTCTCACTAATATCAAGAACTTCAGAGTTTACAAAGTGCTTTCACATATGTGATCTCATTTAATTTTTATATAACAACCCTCTGAGGGAAGTATGATAGGAAACTTTGTTTTCTACCAATAACCTGAATTCTCTATTGTACTCTCCTGTCTCCTTTTATCCTTCCACATCCTATACAAAACTCTAGTAGCTCAAAGACAGGAGACAAAATTCACAGAGAATCCTGCTCCCTAATCATTTAAAAACAAACAAACAAACACCTATACTTTAAAGAACCAATTTGTTTCCCTGAAGCACTGGAGAAAAGCTTAAGTTCCCCATGTATACTCTAGTGAAAGAAAAGTCATATTATGTGGTTTACTATTTCCATTTTTAAGATGACTAAAATGAACAAAGGAAAACTCTTCTTTCCATGCATATTACTCAAAGTCGGGTTCAATTATCATTTATTTTCTATTAGACTCCACAAGATTTCTCTCATAAATCAGGAAACCATTATCGCATCAGGTCCCAATCTATTAATAGAGATGATAGGAGGGGTGCTTCCTCTTAAAAACAACAGTAATCAGACCCTATGTGAGTAATGAAAAAGACAAAGATGGTTAATCCTGAAAAGAAACCTGAATTATAGTTAAAACTGTCAAAATATGAAACACTGTCTTAGGCCACAGCAGAAAGAGTATTAAAATTTCCAGGTTTCTTTCCCCCCACCCTCCATACTCTATATTCATTGTTCAAAAAAACCAAACAGAACATTAGAGTTGGAAAGGACCTCGGGGGGCAATGAGGGAGGGGAATGGGTAAAAAAAAAAAATCCAACCAGAAATCATTGGAGCCTTGTGCCCAGTGAACTTCAAACAGACTAAAGAATGGTCCATTATCTCCTTTCAAGAGCCCACCCCAAAATGGAGAACATTCAGGGACTTTCAAACCCTCATCACTCCTCCTAATCTTGGAGGAATAGAGAAGGAGGCAAAGGGAATAAGCATTTAATAAGCACCTCTTATGAGCCAGCTACTGTGCTAAGTATTTTTATAAATATTATATTATTTGATCCTCATAATAATCTTGAAAGGTAGATTCACTTAGGTCTTTGCCATCTTTACACAATGGCAGGTTTTTTTTGTTTTGTTTTTTTTTAGAGTGAGCTCATATTCTTGCCCAGGTATGCCTGATTGGAAGAAACAGCTATAGTAGCACAGCAGATAGAGGGCTGTGCCCTAAAGTTAGAAAGCTCTAAGTTCAAATTCACCCTCAGAAACTCTCCCAGACATCCCCAAAATAGAAAATTTATTAAGTTAGTTGATAAAACAGAAAGAACATTGGCTTTGGAGTCAAAGAACCTCAATTCATATCTTGACTGCATGGGTGGGGAAAGTCACAAACTCTTTTTCCCTTTATCTGTAAAATAAAAGAGTTGGACTTCCATTCAAGCTCTAGATTTATGATCCAAGGCCCTCAACACCATGATATCTTGAGTGAATCACTTAATCAATCTGGTCTTCATTCCAGCTGTAAAATTAGGGGCTAAACAAGATCAGGAGTTGTTAATTTGGGAGAAGGGGTGTCATAGGATCCTTTGGCAATTTGATGAAGTTCTCCTTCTCAAAGTATCTTTTTTAAAATTCAAAATTGAAGGAATTGTTAAAGTTCAATTAGAGGTCAATGACCACATAAAGATGGAATTTGGAAGTTCCAAGTCTCTCTAAGATCTATTCAGGAGAAACTGTGGATAGAGTACCAGGTAAGGAGGCAGGATGTCTCATTTATGTGAATTTAAATCTGGCCTCAGATAGTTAGTAGTTGTGTGACACTGGGCAAGTCACTTAATCCTGTTTACCTCAGTTTCCTCATCTGTAAAATGAGCTGGAGAAGGAAATGGCAAATCACTCCAATATCACAAAGAGTCAGACATAACTGAAAATGACTGAATAACAAAAATGCAGAGTGGGTCCCTTCAGAAAATCTTCAAGCAAAGGTGCAATGACCTCTTGTAGCTAAGACAACAGTGTTGAGGGCCTGAAATCATAGATCTGGAGCTTGAATGATTAGTAGTCCAATATTTTACAGATGAAAAGAAAACAACTGGACACAAATAAAACAATTCAACAATATGGCATAACTATAACAAAGCAACATATGATAAGTGCAATTAAAAAGACATAATACAAAAACATATCTGGAGTTCTAGATTGGCAAAGTATCTTACTAAGATATCAGAAAACCATTCATGGAGAAGGTGGCATTTGAAATGTTTTTTTAAATAGCTAGAAATTCAATAATAAATAAATAGGTTGATGGATAGATAAAAACCTAACATTTCCATAATATTTTAAGATTTACAAAGTGTTTTACAAACAACTCATTTTATTATCACAAGAATCCTTAGAGTTAGGTGATAAACACACACACACACACACACACACACACACACACACACACACACACACCATATTGCAGATATCCAATAGAGGAAAGGCACTTGCATTAAGGAGAATCATGAAAGGATTCCCATGAAAAAGCAGGATTTTAGCGGGGACTTGAAAGATTACAGGGAAACCAAGGGGAAAAGATGAGGAAGGAGAAAATTCTAAGGTATTTAAGACAGCTGGGAAATATGCCCAGAGTTGGGAGAGGGAGTGTCTTAGGCAAGGAACATAAAGAAAGTCAGTTGTCACTAAATGATAGAATATATGGGATTGGATAAATTTCAAGAAGATTAAAAAGACAGGAAGGAAAGAATCAAGGATAAAGAAACCACCACACTTGAACTCTAATACTAGAGTCCTTGAGATGCTCATAAAAGAGTTAGAAATGGCATTAAAGAAAAGAAAGGCAAAACCAAGATGGTGGAGTAAAAGCAGCAACTCACACAAAATCTCTCCCACAAACTGCTCCAAATTCCTTTGAATGATGATTCTAAACAGATTTTCCAGTATCACAACACCCAAAAAGATGGAGTAAAACATTTTCCAGCCAAGAAAGACATGGAAGGTCTGTGACATGAGAGTTTCAGCTCAGGCTGCATCAGTACAGCCCCAACCCCAACCCTCAAGGTGTTGCTTTATCATACTAAATCTTATAGTTATTATAGGGCTGCGATAGTCCCAATATCTCCAGGACAGAAAAGAGTGCTTGTGGTCAGATTCCTAGAAGAATCTCTGAAAACAGCTGCACAAAACCACTGAAGCTTGGTACAATACACCCTCAGTTCTGGAAACAGAGCCCTACTTTAACAAAGAGTTAAAAGCCAAATACTAGGCTAGAAAAATGAGTAGACAATAAAAAAAAGTTTCTGACCATTGAAAGTTATTATGGTGATAAGGACAATCAAAACACACTCAGAAGATGATAACACAGTCAAAGTTTTTGCATCCAAAGCCTCTAAGAAAAATCAGAATTGGGCTCAGGCCATGGAAGAGCTCAAAAGAAACTTTGAAAATCAAGTTAAGAGAGATAGAAGAAAAATAAAGGAAAGAATTGAGAGTGAGCAAAAGGAAATAAAAAAGCTAATGAGGAGAAGAATGCCTTAATAAGCAAAACTGGCCACTTAGGAAAGGAGATAAAAAAAAGTTTACTGAGGAAAATAATCCCTTAAAAATAAGAATTGAGAAATCAAGATACAATAAAGCAAAACCAAAAAATATATAAAGAAATGTGAAATATCTCACTGGAAAAACAAATTGACCTGGAAAATAGAACCAGGAGAAATAATTTTAAAATTATTGGTCTACCTGAAAGTCATAAACAAAAAAGCACCCTGGACATTATCTTTCAAGAACCTAGCAAGAAAAAATGTCTTAATATTCTAGAATCAGAGGGTAAAATAGAAATTGAAAGAATACACCAGTCACCTCCAAAAAAGAGATTTCAAAATGAAAAGTCCCTGGAATATTATAGCTAAATTCCAGAACTCTCAGGTCAAAGAGAAAATATTGCAACCATCCAGAAAGAAAAATTCAAGTACAGTGAAGCCACAGTCAAGATAACACAAGATTTAGTAGCTTCTACATTAAAGGACTAGGTGGCTTGGAGCATGATATTCTGGAGAGCAATGGAGCTAGACTTACGACCAAGAATCACCTACCCAACAAAACTGAGCATAATCCTTTAGAGGAAAAGGTGATCATTCAATAAAACAGAAGATTTTCAAGCATTCTTAATGAAAACACAGAGCTGAATGGAAAATCTGATTTTCAAAAATAGGACTCAGGAGAAGCATAAGGAGGAATCAAAAAAGTGATATAAGGCACTTAATAAATCTGTTTTCATTCCTACATGGGAGGATGATACTTGTAACTTATTAGAATTTTCTCATTATTATGGCAACTAGAAGGACTATGTATAGACAAAGGGCACCAATGTGAGTTGAATATGAAGGGATAATATCTTTTTAGTATATTATGAAATTAAAGTGTGAAAGAAGAATGTACTGGGAGAAAGAGAAAGGGAGAAGTAGAATGGTACAAATTATATGTCATAAAAAAGAGGCAAGAAAAAGTTTTTACAATACAGGGAAAGAAGGAATGGAGAGGAGGAGAGAATGAACCTTACTCTCATCAGAACTGGTTCAAATAGGAAATAACATACATAGCAATACAGAAATCTATCTTACCCTGCATGAAAATAGGAGGAGAGTGGGATATGGGAAA
>JAJPUD010011429.1:40165-54685 GCA_023553655.1 Myrmecobius fasciatus | reverse complement strand
AGATAGGATTTTTCTTGCATAACTTCTCAAGCATTTCAACATTATTAACATGTAGTGGACTTCCTGCCATCTAGGGGAGGTGAGGGGACTGGGGGTCAAATTTGTAATGGAAAGCTTTGTAAAGATCAATGCTGAAGAACTACCCATACATCTGTTATACAAATAAAAAGCTTTTAAAAAAAACTATATGAAGGCTCTGCCGAAGAAAATGGGTTTATGTTTGGTATTGAAGGATGTTAGATTTATTTATTTATTTTATACATAACTCCCCTTTACATGGCTCCTAAAACAAGCTTCTTAAACTGTGGGTTTGAGGCTATGTAACTGAATGTGTGGGTTCCAAAGTTATGATTCATCATCAACGAATCTTTGATTTGCATATGTGCTTTATAGATCTTTTAAATTTTTTAAATTTAAATTTCAAATTATTTTATTCATGGAAATGGTCACATAAAAATTTCTTGGTCAAAAAGGGATTGCAGGTACAAAAAGTTTAAGATATCTTTCTCTAACATGTAGTTCTATATTGCCTACTGCTTAAATCCAGGAAGACATGATTCCCAATTGGCTGGGAGAACATTGCATGAAATCATGCCTACCATAAGTGATTTACTACAGTTGTTTAAAGATACACTACAAGAAACTCCAGCTATATTTTTGAAGGGCATGAATCTTTGAACTTCAATTAGAGCTCTAAGAGCTATAGACATGTATTAGATTCTGGCCCCAACATATTCCTTGACCTGCAGGGCTAGCAACTCTAGAGACTACTGAAATTGTACCTCCCCTAAGTGAAATAATTCTCTCTTCTGTTTGAGCTGGAATCTTGTCTTACTATTAGATGAAGAGCTCATTACTCTTGTATATTCTTTAATATATTCTAATCTGTAGAATTTCACCAATTACTTTTTGCTACTTAACTTGAATAAATAGATTCATTAGCTATTTGTTACATGTGGTAATCATTTTTGTAACTAGCATTTTATGGAAAGGAGGTAGACCTAACCTTTCCCTTATCAGTGACCAGAGATCAACACACACTATTTTCACCTTTTTTTCTTTTTTTTCCTCATTGTTTTCCCTTTTCTTTTGATTTTTCTCTCTCAACCCTAACTCATATGGGAAAATGTAGAAAATGAATGTACATATATTACCTAAATAAAAAAGAAAGAAAAGAGTGAACAGAAAAGAAGCTTTCTTTCTGAAAAAAAAATCATACCCCAAGACTAGAAATATTAGATGAAGTGGAAGATGGATAACTTAAGGTCTCAGTTTTATCTGTTCATACCACCAATGAGCCACATAACTATATATTTGGACAGCCTGCACACATATATACTACCATATTTTAAAATATTATTAAGCATTTACTGTGTTGAGAATATGATTCTTAGAGTGATGGGTGTAGGATACAGAGGAAAAGATAAGATAATAAAAGGAATAAATTGGGATCTCTAGAAAATTGTGGATAAACTACATTAATGCAGTTAAACATAATACATACTCTATTAAGCAAAAAGCATTGAGTGCTGTGGTGGTGTTTTTCTTCTCCTTCCCTACATCCAAAGAATGCTAAAGGTTTTGTTCACATGACTGAATGTTCAAGCCATTATCATAGTTGGCTTATAACTAGGGCAAGACTTTTCTGTGAGGCTTTTTTATGCAAGAAAATGATTGCTTTATGCAAGTTACTAAGAATTGTGTTGCATTCAACTTAGTTGTATACCATTTTTCCTCTTAGACTTAGAAAACATTTACTCTTGAAAATCCAAATAAGTTGGACTATAGCTTTGAGACGGAACAGGGATTTTACAGGAAATATCAATGGAGTTTTCTCATTTCAGAGGTAAAAGAGGCTGTTTATACTTTAAAATAATCAAAGAGTTAATCTAATTTTGTTTGTATATGACTAAAACCTACTGGCAAGCTTTTACTATGTTAATTTTCAAACCTTAAAGTCTCTGCTCAAACCACAAAGCTAGCAAACTAAAGGTAACCAAAGGGGCTGTTGGGTAAAGACAGAAATGAACCATGCCTTTTGAAGTGTTTCCAGGGAAATGTGTTTGGAATATTTAAGTCCCAAGTGAGTTACAAAGGTTATTCATTCACAAGTGAGATAAATTCATAGCTGTCAAATTGTCTGGATTCTCTGTGTGATCACCAGGGCTTCAAATCATTTATTTTTTTTTCAACCAAAAGTTCAATATTTTCACAGCTTCAAATATGAGAGTACTTTATAATTTGGGAAGTAAAGTAGTCTTTCTCCTCACCTGCTCAATGAAGCAATAAAAGTCCAGGGATATTTTGAAGCTATTTTTCTCTACTACTACTAGTAGAGTAGTTGTTTTTTGTTGGGCCAAATGTTTTTAAATTGATTTTTCCTTCAGCAAAACTATCTGGAGATAATTAATAAAGCATGCGGTTTCATCAAAGTGTAGGGAAATGACTACAAAAAAGTTTGAAAACTGTTATTTGGTGTGTTTTAAAGAGTTTGAAAAAGTATGAATTTCCTTTTTTAAATCTTTCTCAGGTCTGCCATAATCAAGGAAAACATGCTTATAGAAATGCACCTGAAGTTTGAGGTAGCTACAACATATTGATTAAGCAGTATTTTTAAAAATGTATAGAGATGGAATTGTTGTCATATGAGATGTCATCAGCATGAGTCCAGTTGCCTAATCTAGGAAGGATTATAGATATGGTTTTTGGTAGTAAAACAACTCAGACCTGAATATGTGAAGACATATATGTATTTAACTTATAAAAATTAAGTTCTATGCAGAAAGAAAAGAAAGAATTTAAATAATTCAACACACTTATATTCAATGAATATATATGCCTGAAAGTTAACATGAGATCATAGATGTAATTCTGCTATTCTCTTAGATCCCATTGGCTCTCAGAGGGTAAGCAACTTGTAGGAGAAAAGGGCAGAAGAAGAATAAGGGAAATGGGAAGTAGAGGTATTAAAGTCCATTGATTGAGAGAACTTTGGGACACCCTCCACCTTGTCTGAGAGCCAAATCTTAAGAGTAAAAGACTTGTTCAATTTATCCCAAGATATCAATCAAGTTTATTGTCCTGAACTATATGGATTCAATATTCAAAAGGTTAATCACCTTGAAGACCTGCTGTATAGGTGAGTATGACCAAATGGGAGATTTATAAACCTTTTCCCAAGATGCTTAAAAATAAGGAAGGACTTATCCAATTTTGAAGGAACTGCAGTGTTTTCTAATGCCTGTCTCTTCTTTGGGCAAAATCTATGTGAGTGTGATCCTGACTTTCACAAAAGAAAGAGAATTCTCCCCAATATTATCACTAGCTTTCCTAAGTTCAAGTGAGTTATCACACTGAATGTCTTCTTATGCCCAGATCTACTGCTCTGCAATAGGAGATGTGAACCAAACTCCCTTTCAATCAGTCAAGAACAAAAGTATATACATGTGCTCTAGGAATAATTTAGGACACTAGAAGGAGAGAAAATAATTTTGATTTTATCTAATTATGGCCTTACACAATGACTTTAGATCTTAAACCCTATCAAAGGGCTTTACCTTTACCATACCTACTTTATTAAAGATTTTATGTTCTTCAAGAGATAGCTAGTACCATCTATTTCAACTCTCATTTTTTCAGGCAAAGTAATGGGTTAAGAAAAATTATGATTCTCTATAGAGTCTAGGTCACAAAACTAGGTGATGGCAGAAGCAGTCAGAATCCTAAACTTTCTAAATCGGAGTATAGTACCTGTTCCACTTCATCATATTGTTTCCCTTGTATACAACCTATATTAAATGAAAAATTTTGAACTCAGCTCTTATATTTATGAAAATTTCTCACCAAAAATAATTGAAACAAAAAAACCCTTCCTATTATCATCTATAAGAAATGAAATTCAGAATTTTCAGTAAGGAAGGAACTCTCTGGAGCCCTCTCAAATTTCCCTCCAAACAACTTGAAAACTGCTTCATAATCAATTTAGGAGTGAAGAAGAAGCTTACCAGCTGAGCTGAAAAACTCTGCCTCATTGGTGTGAAGGGAAAAAAGATCCTAGGGGAACTGCATCAAGACTCCAAGCACCAGGACAATTCACCAGTAAGGCCCAACTTCATGTAAGCTAATAACCACAGAGGGAAGTGGCAAATTAAAACAATTTGAGGTATCACCTCACAGCTATCAGATTAGTTAATATGACAAAAAAAAGGAAAATGATAAATGTTGGAGGGGATGTGGGGAAACTGGAACACTTCTTTCATAGCACCCCTTTTTGTGGTGGCTAAAAATTGGAAATCAATGGGATGTTCATCAATTGGGGAATAGTTGAATTATTTGTGGTATTTGATTATGATGGAATATTATTAAGCTATAAGAAATGACAAGAATCATGGCTTTAGAAAAACCTGGAAAGATTTACATGAACTGATGGAAAGTGAAATAAGTAGAACCAGGAAAATATTTTACATAGTAAGAACAATATTATATAATGATCAACCTAATGACTTACCTACTCTCAGCAATACAATGATCTAAGACAATTCCAAAGGACTAATAATGAAACAAACTATCCACTTCCACATATAGAATTGAAATTGTCTGAATTCAGACCAAAGCATGCTATTTTTCACTTTCTTTCATTCTTTTTGTTGTTGTTGTCTGTATATTATTGACTGATATGGAAATGTTTTACATGATTACACATATATAACATATCAGATTGCTTATCATTACAGGAAAGAGGGAGATAGGTATGAAATCTGTAACTCAAAACTTCAAAACCAAATGTTTAAAATTGTTTAAATGTCATTGGGAAAAATCTTAAAAAAAAAAAAAGCAATGAAATTCAATTAACCAGAGTTTTCTGCTTCTAAAGCAATAAAATTCATTAAAATTTGATTCAGTCTTTCCATTTATGGTAACTTATGTCCTTGTGTTTCTTTTTTTTCATAAGTTGCCATGACAAAGAATTCATCATTAAAAGACCAATTCAGCTAGGTTGGCTCTCAAAAGTAGGTGCAATCTATAACAAATATCATAGTTAAAACATTTCTAGAATATAATAGAATCTATCAGAATTTTTGCTCTTGAGCTAATCTTAATGATGTGAGAAGACATCAGAAGAAAAACTGTCAAAGAAATAAGAATGTGGAGAGATGGCGTAGTGGATCAAGAAATTCCTCACTCTCCAAATATCCCCACAAACAAAACAAAATTGTGCTTCATGGCAAACAAAGACTGGTGAAAAATAAATAAGACTTGAGATAGAGAAGGGTCCTACTAGGACAACTGGAGAAGATAGGAAGACCAAGGTTTGGCCAGGAAAGCTCTACTTAAAGAGCATTTGGAGAACCTTAGGGTTAGCTTGGTTTGAAGGCAGCTCCAGCCTCAGAAACTTTTGCTTCCCAGATAGTGTGAGTAATAGGGTGTCTGAGTTATGAAAGACTGAGGGAACACAAGGTCCAGCTGTGTTGCTGAGATACAGCCCTGGATGAGAAGGAACCAGCACCCACCCACCTGGTGAGTGCAGAAGTCATAGAGCAAAGTAGCTGCTGACTTCGAGCACTTAACAGGAAGATGAAGTTCTTGTTTTGGGGGAAGAACTGGAGCCAGAAACACCATCCTTCCTACCCCAGGCTTATAGGTGATTATACTAACAAGCTCTAATTTTAAAAAAAAGGAGCAGGAAAAGAAGAAAGAACTTAAATACAGAAAGTTACAATTGGAACAAGGAAGCCAGGATTCACTTTCAGAAGATGATATTAAAGTAAAAGAAAAATTGTCTTCTACCCCAAAAAATAACATTAAATGGTTACCTGTTCCAAAAGAATTCACAAAAGAATTTAAAAATCAAATGAGAGAGAAGCAGCTAGAAGGCGCTGTGGATAGAGCACCAGCCCTGTAATCAGGAGGAACTGAGTTCAAATCTAATCTCAGAGACTAAACACTTTTAGCTGTGTGAACCCAGGCAAATCATATACCTCAATTGTCTTCCCCCCAAAAAAAATTAAATGTGAGAGAATGAGGGAATTTTTTTTAAATCCAAGGTAATTCCAATAGACTTTGGACAGAAAATAAGCTTTCTCGAAATGGAAATTTATTGTAACATATTTTGAATCCTTTCGTGTGTTCTGCTGTGCACATGACAATTTTTTTTCTTTTTTCTATTTTCTATTTAAGTTCTAATTTAAAAAAAAAAGAAAAATAGGAATATAAATGGTCCTTAGTCTTATGCAGCTCTCCTTTCCATGTTTGTGCTTTTGGTGGCAGAATGACAGAAAGGGGACAGGAGGTGCTAAAAAAAATAATCAGAATTTTAAGACCATCTATAAATATTATCTGAGCTGTTATGATTCTAAATGAAAAATTCTTGTCCAATGACCAAAAAATGGACATACTTCTGGAAGAAATTAATCTTGACCTTCTCACTATAAGCAAAACCAAAAGGAACTAATAATGATTATATTTTCAATATAAAAGAAAATTTAAAAACATTTTTCAAAAAATAAAAGTTGTAGAGAAAAAAAAACAGGAAGATACAGTTAAATGGAAAGACAGCTGGAAGGTTCTCTATAGAGAGGCTAATAAAGCAGTTAATGAAGTTAGTTTTATCATGTGTCTGTCCAAAAGTAACAAGAAATGGAAATTCATAAGACATTTTGTCATTGCATACTGCAGTGCTCATATAATTATTTCCAAAAAGACCCCCATAAAAATAATTGCAGGTGATAATAGTCCAAGAGCCTTGGCAGAAGATGAGGATATAAGGAAATTCTACCAAAAAAAAAAAAAACCACTAGGACACTATAAATTATACCAAGTTATACTTGGGTAGTCAATAACTTCAATGCAGATAAGATGAAAAATGTGTTAGAAAAAAATGCTTCAGGTATAAGTAATGAAAGAGGTTAGAGACTTTTAGACTACATAGAAGCTTGTTGTCTACATGGTATTCACACTTCTAGGAAAGAGTTAAAAATGTACTGAAACATGGTAAGCATCAAATAATATCCCTGAATCAAATTGCTTCTGTCTTAATAGATAGGAAATTGTTGTGGGAGACATCCTTGAATCATTTATAAAAGTATCAAAAGTCGTTGGTACCAAAAACTGAGGAAATAGAGTAAAACATATTTAGATAAAATAATTTCATACAGAAGTTTAACTGAAAGGAAGCACAGCTAAGGAGTTAGAGAGAGTTAGGTTCAACTAACTTAACTGCCAGGATGAATTTAGGCAAGTCACTTAATAATCTCTTTATTAATCGAGGCTTAATACTATAAATTATAGAACAGATCCAGATCTGCTTTAGTAGAGAGGACTGCTTCTCTGGGAGCTCCCAACAGTAATGAAGTCATAGGTCTCAATTAAAAAACAAAAAAATGAAAAAAAAAATTTCTAAAAAAAAAAAAAAAACCTCAGTAATCTGAAAACATTTGATTTACTTGCCAAGCACAAAAAAAAAAGGCAACCAAGAGAAATCCTCATAACCTTATTTGTAAAATCACAAAGAAAAGTATGTTAGATGATTAAAAGCACTGATTATTATTGCTGTTCTAGTTCAATTGTGACTGACTCTACATGATCCCATTTGGGGTTCTCTTGGCAAAGATTTTAGGGCAATTGGCCATTTCCTTCTCTGGCTCATTTTAAAAACAAAGAACTGAGGCAACTTAAATGACTTGTCCAAGTTCACATAGCTACTAAGTTTCTGAGGCAAAAATTGAACTCTGGAAGATAATTGTCACTGACTTCTATATACTGTGCCATCTAACTGTCCTATAAACATTAATACCTGATTTTTAAAAATGAAAAGCAAGAAATAGTGAAAGAAAAAAAAATAATGTAAGAAAGTTATTCAAGGACTTTGGGCGGGGGGGAGAAGAAAAAACAAATGGAAAAGATTCATAGATGTTTACATTTTTTTTGATGTTTTATTTTTATAGCAAACTCTTCATTTCCCAAACAAATGTGACTTTGTTAAGCCCCCTACTCAATAAGCTGTGGTGGTCCCCTGTATTGTCTAAGATTAAGTATAAATTTGGTTTTTTTGTATTTAAATTTTTTGGGTAAAACTGGATTCTTTCTACCTTTTTCTTCTCTTATAATCCCCTAAACAAATTCTATGATCCAGCCATAAGGACCTATTCACTGTTCCCCGGACACAATAATTTCTCCCATTTTTGTGATTTTTGCATTGCATGTTTCCCATATCCTCCTCTGAATTATAGAATATCAGCTTCCTTCCAGATTCATTTCAAAGACCACTTGTTCAAGTAGACTAGTGCGATGGATAGAGGCTGGGATAATTTCAGAAAAACTTGAGTTCAAATTCTGTCTTAGAATTTGTGTGTGTGAATTATTATTATTAGCTGTGTGAATATTCTGATTTATATATATATACATATATATATATTGTCTTCCTCTTTGGAATTAAGCATTTTAAGGTCAGAGATTTTCTGCTTTTTTCTTTGTTTCTTAAGAACAGTGGTTGACGTGATAAAGTTTATTCAATACTTATGTATTGATTGATTGATTGTCATATCAATTCATACCATAGCCCTGGATGTGTTATAGAGAAAATGAAAATCATACAGAAGAAAACAAAACTGGAAAAGATAAAATGAACTAGACAAAGTATGCACAGAAAAGGCTAAAGTTTCAAGTGACAGAATTTTAATGAGACTGCAGGATCAATCCTCAAGGCATTTGAAGGAAGTGAAGATACCAAAAACATTTGGGAAAAAACTCAAACTGTCATTCTATTAAAAAAAAAAGAAAAAAATGATTACTGAACTATATGCCTATTTTCTTATCTCCACAAAATGTTTGAGGTTATTTTTAGTAACCTATCCAAACATCAAGAGTATAATTAATGAGGATATTTAATAGAAAGAGGAAGATTTTTGAAAGAAAAATTCAATCTCAGACCACATCTTCTATCACACAATTGATGGGAAGATTTTAAGAATTTTAAATGACTATTTATTATATAAAACTACTTGATTGAGTCAAGCATCTTCTGAAAGTTGGTGACTAGTCATCAATATTTGTTATTATATACAGCATCTCATGAAGACTGACTATGAAGTTACAAACTGCAATAATTTACATCACTTGAGGAAGTACTATTACAGTGAAATCATAGACCCTTGAAGTATTAAAGTCTGTCCCTATAAAAGAGGCTATATGTCAAAATGTTGTAAGTTGAATCTCATCTTCCCATAAACACATTATTATGGTTAAGTAACTTGACCAAGGTCATGTAGGGCATAAGTAACAAAGCTGGGATAGGAATTATATTTTTAGCCAAGTACCTAAAGTTCTGACTTTACAGACATTACCACAAAAACCACATTTAATTAACTACTTGAAGCTATTGAATGCCATAACACTTTTCTAAGTATATATAAATCAAATAGCAAAATAATGTCACTCAGAATTATTATTTAAAATCATTTAATTTCAGTTTCACAAATATGTATTGATCACATGTGAAAAGAACATGTAAATAGTGCTATGGAGATAGAAAAATAAATAAAAATCCGCACCTGTGAGAAAAATTCCTTATTTGACAAGAATTGCTAGGAAAACTGTTAAGTAATCAGGCAGAAATTAGGTTTAGATCAACACTTTACACCATATACCACAATAAGCTCAAATTGGATCTCTGACCTAAATATTAAATTACACCAATAAAAAAATAAGAAAACTATTAGATATTTTTCATAATTCTGAATAGAATGTAACTTCTTAATTTTAGGAATAAAGATAGAGGCAATCACTAAAGATGAATTTGATGTTTTCAGGTACATGAAATTAAAAAGGTTTGAAGCCCCAGAACCACTTGGACAATTATCCAGAAAGGGACAGTTTGCATAAACGTGATGATAAAAAGATCTGAAGGATCCTTTCAGCTTTAATAATTATAGCTAGCATTGATATAAAATTTGCAGAGTGCTTTATTTATGGTAATTCATTTTGTCCACATAACAACCCTAAGAGAGAAGTGATATCATTCCCATTTTACAGAACCTAAGGAAGATAAGGGTGTGAGACAGAAACCCTTACCCAAATTAAATTCAGAGGCTTTTGAGGTAAAAAGCACCAAAAAAAAAAAAAAAAGATTTTTTACAATCTCCCAAGAAAGGGCAACTCCTAACAAACAAGATGACAGAATAGGAATGCAAAGCACAAACTGCAAACACAGGATTATGTAGACCCTAACACAGAAGCCCCCAACCCCCACTCCTGACCTTTTTTTCCCATTGGCTGGTTAGTTCTAATTTATCCAGAGACTAAATATGGACCCCAGAACACACTTTACCATATTAGGTACTTAAATTCTAAGGAAAAGGGGGGAGGGGGAAGAAAGGGATGAGGGAAAGACAGGAGGAAAATATTTGTTAATCTAATATAATCAAACACCTGCAGCTTTTAGCTATAGCTCAACTTGTTATTGCAAACTCTTAAGTCACAATTAGGGCATAGATCAAGTTTATTCCATTCATAAGTAATATCTGAGGCAGGATTTAAACTCAGGTCTTCTTGACTCTTAAGTCTCTTACTCTATTCAATATATCACCTTAAATATCCTAGAGACTATCTTCTACACAGTTAAACTTTTGCTGCTTCTTTTTGCTTTGTGAATGCCTAGCAAATATGGGTTATAATGCGTACTGGTGGGTGGGCTATCTACCCTGATAAAATCATAGAGTCATACAAACAGTAAAGAAATATATGTGAAAGAAGGGAAAAGAACAAAGCAAAAAGTACACAATAAAGAATAAAATAACCTACAAGTAAGAAAAGTTGGGCAATCATGTATATATAATCTCTTCTATGATATATGCTTTCTTGAAATGGAACTCTATTGTTACATATTTTGAATCCTCCCTAATGTTCTGTTGGGCACATGACAATGTTTTATTTTTAGTTTTTTTTTTTCATTTTCCTTCTGTCTTTCTTTTCCTATCTTGTTTTTTCTTATTTTGTATTTAGTTTTAAATAAAGAAAAAAGATATATGTAGAAAAAGTAAGATTTTACAGCCATGATAGTTTTAACACCATGAAAGATTCTTCAAATAAATAAATAAATGTGAAATCAAATAAATAAATGGATGGATGGATGGATGGATAAATAAATAAAGAAGTTGAGTTTCTGATAGACCAATTTGTGTGATTATCCTTCTTTTTCCTTAAATGAGGGAAAAATATTATTTTCATTTGAACTAAACTTTACTTAATTTTTTTCTTTATCAATATTGTAATTCTCTCCTTTTATGCTATAATTATTACTTCTTTGTTATAAAGAAAAAAGCATAATCAGTTTCTTCTAAAGGCATATTACTGAGAAAAGTTAAAGGAAGAATTTTGAGTTAAGGAAAGCAAGCATATTTAAACAGTACTTCAATATTACTCAGTATGTGTTCTCTATCATTTGATCCTACATTCTATGAAATCTAAAAAGCATATTTGAAATGGTTGTCAAGGTTGGGATAAATAAACCAACAATGTTTAACAACAAATTATTCTGACTAAAACAGTCTCTCTTATTCTGTGTGTTCCTAAATATCCAAATGCTTCTTACTGGAAGGTTTAAAGTGTTTCTGAATCACATCATCATCATAGGATTATAGGATTTAGAACAGTAGATGTTTTTCCTCACCCTTCTCCCCATGACTTAAAAGAATGAAATATAAGAAAAAGAAAGCATGGCTAAATTAAATGGAAACATTTTCCCCTATATCTCAACAGACCAAAGAAAGAGTAAAAAAAGCACTTTCTTAACCCCTGGCGGAATTCGGAGCAGAATATCTGTGTTTATGAGTTGATCATTGAACCTTTAGAAAAGGTTTAAGAGCCCAGTGGTTTAAGAGGTTAGAATTTAAAGTACACTGTACTTAGCAGAGTAGCTGAGGTGAGTGGTGAGGGCTAATAAGGGGATTATGAAGAGTGACTTAAACTGAGCACTTAGGGGGAGCTCTAAGTGTTGATGCATTCTTTGGCAGCTGGGCTCCTAGAAAGGTCCTATGCAGATGTACTTTCCACTCAGGGGAAAAAGGCTCCTTTTTCTCCAGATTTCAAGACAATCATTAATTAGATGATCTTTGCTAGGCCTGTGAAGTGGGTTAATAATGTCACCTGGATCACATTAGTGCTAATTGTATTCAAAAAAGTCAAACCAAACGTTCTGGTTTTCTTAGGAAAAGATTTTTTGCTTATTTTGTTTTGTTTTTAATTCATTATTACATGCTTTAAGTGAATAGATTTAGAGAGATCCAAGATCATCACTGGAAATTTATGGAATGTTGTCCAAGTCCATATTAGAAATCTATTCCTGATATATTTCAGGGTCATTATTGAAGATTAGTTTTTAAATTTAACTCAGTGACCAAAGTTCTTCCTGAGATTTTATTAAGGCTTTTCGATATAGTAGAAAGAGACCTAGACTTAAAATCAGAATTCAGATCTTGGTCTTTATAACTCTTTTTTTGTCATTCAGTCACGTCTGACTCTGTGATTCCATTTAAGATTTTCTTGCTAAAGGCAGTGTAATGGTTTGCCATTTCCTTTTTCAGCTCATTCTATAGATGAGGAAACTGAGGCAAACAAGGTTAAATGACTTGCCCAGGGTCACACAGCTAATAAGTGT
Organism: Myrmecobius fasciatus; assembly: GCA_023553655.1. NCBI lineage: Eukaryota > Metazoa > Chordata > Mammalia > Dasyuromorphia > Myrmecobiidae > Myrmecobius > Myrmecobius fasciatus. Next base: position 42,033 of record JAJPUD010011429.1, on the reverse strand, counting down.
TTGAGTCTGGATTTTAACTCAAACGTTCTGAATCTGAATTTGAACTCAGGTTTTCCTGACTCCTGACCTAGTTCTCTATCCATTATATCCCCTAGGCTGCCTCCACAGTGGCATAATGGGTTATAAATTGTTACATCCTGGGGCAAGTATTCCTGCAGTACAGGAATTCACTCTATTTCCAAGGGAATATTAGAGGTCCATATTTAAGCCTTATTTCCTATGAGGGCTTAAAAAGGTTTATTTCACTGAGACAGCTCTTGGGAATCTGGTTAAGTTTCTTATTACACTTGTTCATTGAAAGAATTAAATAAAATCATTGTTAATAGTAGAGAGATTATACTAACCATCCTTCCCTGGTTGTTATTTTTATACATGTCATAACTATATTTTAATATAATTGGGGTTTTTGTCATCCAATGTATTTTATTTTATGCATTTTATGCACAAAATTCTAAAAAACTATGGGATTCATCTATCACAGGGTCAATTTTACACATACACACATACACACGCACACACACACACAGAGTTAAGAATCCTAGAATCTGGGCACCTAGGTGGCACAGTGGATAGAGCACCAGCCCTGAAGTCAGGAGGACCTGAGTTCAAATCTGGTCTCAGACACTTAACACTTCCTAACTGCGTGAGCCTAGGCAAGTCACTTAACCTCAATTGCTTCAGGAAAAAAAAAATCCCTAGAATCTAGAGAAAAGATCCAATCAGTGTCCATCTTGAACATCCTGAGAAGTGTTTCAGGAGACTATAATCCAGAAGATAAACATAAATAAGTATCCAAGAAGAAAGAGAGGATATGTCCCAGAAATGAAGAGAAGCCTGAAGTCCAAGTAGCTGCTGAATAAATAGCACATTAGATAAAGAGGGTCCCTGTTGCTTTTCAGTCAATTTTTCATGAGTGTATTTGGGGTTTTATTGGCAAAGAAACTGGAGTGGTTCACTTTTTTCTCAAGTTCATTTTACAGATGAGGAAACTGAGGCAAACATGATTAAGTGACTTGTCCAGGATCACACAGCTAGTAGTGTCTGAGGCCAGATTTGAATGGGCTTCATGATCAGCTCTATCCACTGTGCCATTCAGCTGCCCTAACAAGAGTCCCTGGGCTGCCTTAAAAAGATATAACTTATATCAAACAGTGCATACCCTTTGACCCAGCAGTGTTTCTACTGGGCCTATATCCCAAAGAGATTTTAAAGGAGGGAAAGGGACCCACATGTGCAAAAATGTTTGTGGCAGCCCTTTTTGTAGTGGCAAGAAACTGGAAATTGAAAAGATGCCCATCAATTGGAGAATGGCTGAATAAATTATGGTATATGAATGTTATGGAATATTATGGTTCTGTAAGAAATGACCAACAGGAGGATGTCAGAGAGGATTGGAGAGACTTGCATGAACTGCTGCTGAGTGAAATCAGTAGAACCAGGAGAACATTATACACAGCAACAAGACTATACGATGATCAATTTTGATGGACATGGTTTTCTTCAACAATGATGTGATTCAAACCAGTTGTTCTGCGATGAAGATAGTCATATACATCCAGAGAGAGGCCTGTGGGAACTGAGAGTGAACCACAACACAGCATTTTAACGCTTTCTGTGAATATTTCCAAGCATTCTGTTTTCCTTCTTAGGTTGTTTTTTTTTGTTCTTCTCTTTCTAGATCTGATGTTTCTTGTGCAGTAAGATAACTGTATAGATATGTATACATGTATTGTATTTGTCATATAATTTATCCTATCTAGCATGTATTAGATTACCTGTCATCTAGGGGTGGGGGGTGGGGGGGAAGAAAGCAAAAGCTTGGGAAAAAAAGGTTTTTTTGCAAAGGTCAATGTTGAAAGGTCACTCAT
>JAJPUD010011429.1:0-32907 GCA_023553655.1 Myrmecobius fasciatus | reverse complement strand
GTCACTCATATGTTTTGTAAATAAAAAGCTTTATATAAAAAATAAATAAATAAAATAAAATAATGATGAGGTCTAGATAAGTAGAAAAAAATTCATTTGCTGAAATGGAAAAAATATACTGAAGAAAACCATTTCTTAAAAATAGAATTGGTGAAATGCAAAAAAGAGAACAATTTAAAAAATAGAATTGGTGAAATGGGGGGGGAAACAGTGAACAAAACAATTCCTGTAAAAAGTACAATTGACCAAATGCAAATGGAGGTTAAAAAAAAACTAAATAGATCACAACATAGTATTTTTATGGTTTTTTTTTTATTGTTACTTGCTTGTTTTTTGTTTTTTGTCTCACTTTTTTTTCCTTTTTGATCTGATTTTTCTAGAACAACATGATAATTGTGAAAATATGTATAGAAGAATTGCACATGTTTAACATATTGCTTTACCTGCTGTCTAAGGGAAAAGATGAGGGAAATGGAGGGAGAAAAAAAAATTGAATCACAAGGTTTTGCAAGGTGAATGTTGAAAAAAATGCATTTTTTAAATAAAAAGGTTTTTTTAAAGAAAATAAAGAAAATGGAAAAAATAAAATAAGCTAAATAAAGAAAATAATTACTAAATATGAGAATTGGGCAAATGGAAGTGAATGACTCAATGAGATATCAAGAATCAGTCAAACAAAATCAAAAAAAAATAGTGGAAAATATAAAATACCTTATTAGAAAAACAACTTACCTGGAAAATAGATCCAGGAGAGACAAACTAATAATTTTTGGACTACCTGAAAACCACAATGAAAAAAGGAGCCTAGACAATATCTTTTGAGAAATTCTCAAGAAAAACTGCCCTGATATCCTAAAAGCAGAGGGTAAAATAGCAATTGAAAGAATCCACCAATCACCTCCTGAAAGAGATCCCAAAATGCTAAATTCAAGGAATATATTGTAGCTAAATTCCAGAATTATTGGATCAAGGAGAAAATATAGCAAATAACCTGAAAAAAAAAATACAATCAAATATGAAGGAACCATAATCAAGATTATCCAAGTTCTAGCAGCTTCCATTTTAAAGGATTGAAGGAACTGAAATATGATATTCTAGAGAGCAAAGGAGGTTGACTGCAGCCAAGAATCAACTATCCAGCAAAACTAAATATTATCTTTCAGGAGAAAAGATAGACATTCAATGAAATAGAGGATTTTCAACGAAAAGATCAGAGCTGAACGGAAAATTTGATCTTCAAATACAGAACTCAAGACAAGTATAGGAAGGTAAAAAGGGAAGTAAAAAAATATATTTTTGAAGGTTAGCTCTTGAGAACTATATTTTTGATATGGGTATAGGTTTTTTAGAAGGTGACTTTAATGGGATAAAAAAAGAAACTAGGGGCAGAAAGGGGATTATACTAGAAGAAGAGGAAAGGAGAAGTAAAATGGGGCAGATTACACCACATGAAGAGGCAAAAAGACCTGATACAGATGAGAAAAGAAGGGAGGGAGATGAACATTATTTGAACTTTAATCTCATTGGATTTGGCTCAAAAAAAGAATATCAGAGTTATTTAGTTTGATATAAAAATTTGTCTCACTCTATAGGAAAGTAGAAAGGGAATGGGAAAAGGAAAGAGGGAGGGGCTGAAAAAAGGGAGGACAAATTGAGAGAAGTGGTGATCAGAAGCAAAGCCCTGGTGTGGAGAGAAAGGGGGAAAGGAGAGAAAAAAGTACAACCTAGACCATTGGTATAATATGTGTTTTAAAACTTGTAGCCTTCTTTACAGTATAAAATTCCCCAGAAATACACATAAAAAGCACAGGGAAATAGAAATATTGACAAGCAAGAAAAGCCACTCAGACCATCATACTCTCCCATGCTTCCATGTATTGACTCAAAAAGGCTTCACTCACATGGATTCCTTGATCTTCCTGGTCCATGCTATGAAACTATAGCCCAGAAGTCTATGCAGCTATCACTTCCTTATACTGATTAGTGGAAGTTCAGAGAGAAAGTTACTGCTTTCTTGCCCAGACCATTTGCTTTCCTATAACAAGCTGTCTGTGAAATTAAAATTTTAAAAACAAAGCACAGATTTTCCATACTTTCCTCTGCTATTATCTGATTTTAAAAAATGAAGACCTAGTACATAGTAAAGAGCTATCTTTGGGATTCCCAATGCCAAATGTACAAGAAAGAAGCTAGCTTGTTAATCAGTTGCATTGAGCTATTAAAGGTTAAAACTGTACTAAGTCTTTTGAGACTCACAATATGTAAGGCACTTAGTAGGTGCTGGAAACATGAAGACAAAAAAAAGAAGAAAAGTAATAATCCCTATTCCCAGAGGAGCATACATTCTTCATGGAGATGGGGGGGGGGAGAAAGGGGGAAATTTCAAGATATACTCAGGTAAAAAAAAAATGTGTGTGAACATATATGTATGTTATCAGATGTATGTATATGTGTATATAGCTAATTCCAAGAGAGAGAATGCATTTAATTGAAATCATTTCATATAAGTGATATATCAAAAGAATCCAGAGATTTCCAGAGTATGTGATTATAGAACTATAGGCCTGCTATCTGAGGTTCAGTCTAGTTAAATCAAAGAAGTTAATCATAAGGTTAGCTTCAAGGGAATGAAATTTTAAACTACACCAACACTGGCGGGGGTGGGGGATGATTATTGTACCATGGGCAAGCCATTGTGCTAGGTGTTGATGGGGTAAGAGTTATTCCTAGTCTCCGGCCCTATACAAATCCTTTTTTTTTTTTTCTTTAAGGAGAACTGAAATCATCCTGGAGACCCGAGTGGCTCAGGAGGTTGACATCTCTTACTTGTCTATAGAGTACAAAACTGCCATAAGAAGCTCTAGACACACTCTGATGCTTGGAGCAAAATAGGCAGTCCAGAAAAAAGAGCATCACTCATCTGAATCAGCTCCTTCAGCAGTTATCCTTGTTATATAGACTCTCTTTATATGGCTAAATCAATCTCTCTGTCTCTTTGTCTCTATCTCTGTCTGCCTGTCTCTGTCTTTCTCTCTGTCACTGTCTTTTTCTCTGTCTCTATCTCTCCCTCCCTCCTCTTTTCTTCCCTCACTCCTCCCTCTGTCCCTTCCTCCTTCCCTCTTTCCCTTTCCCTTTCCCTTTCCCTTCTTCCCTCTTCCCTATCCCTCTCCCTCTCCCTCTCCCTTTCCCTTTTCTCTTTTCCTCTCCCTCTCCCTTTCCTTCTTCCTTTTTCTTCTTCCTCCCTCTCTCCTTCTTCCTCACTTTCTTTCTCCCTATCCCTCTCCATCTTTCTCCCTTACCTTCTTCCTCTCACTCTCCTTTTGTTCATATTTCAAACCTAAACTACCAAAACACTGACCCGAATCAGCATTGGTCCAGAACTGGAGACATGATTTCAAAAGTAAGACAACTCCTTAACTTAAGGTTCTTGCATTCTAATTGGTGAAAGAATAATTAAGAAGAATGGTAGCTAGTTAAATATGGGGATAGTAAGTCATAGGGTTGGTGAGTGGAGCTGTAGGGCAATAAATAGACAGACATGCCTTTTGTGACATGGCAAGAAGATGACTGGAATAAATAAGATACAGTGAACTATGTAAGCACTCATCAATCAGAATAGCAACAGTCCCCAAGAAATGAAGAGGTTGTATTTATATGGGTTCAGGGATTTCTACACCGAAAATCAGAGATTCCTAAAGGACAAAATGTTGCAACCATAACATACCATATGCATGAATATGTCTAGATAGAGGATTGGGACTAAACCTGCAATTTCCTTCTTATAGGAAACTCCCAGATGAGGAAATTCCCTCTACCAGTGCAGGTTGTCTCTGAAATTTATTGTCTCAGAGAATAGCCTAGTAAAGCAGTGATGTCAAACTCAAATGGAAAGGGATCACTAAATTCTCAAGAATGTAGATAGAGATCCTTGGGGGAAAGAGTGGGGTGGGGAGCTGCATAATGACTTAGAAAAGCCCATATTAACATTGTTCATGTTCTATTGTATTTTTATTCATTTTGTTTTCATCTGTGTATGTATAACCAGATTATGATGTAATTGGGAAAACATACACCTATGTATACATATATATGTAAATTTAGAATCACAAATTACTTCAGTTGCCCAACTTCTGCTTATATGTATGCATATATTTGCTTTCATGCTGTTTTTGCAGTTTTACTTCTGAAGCCTGTCTAGACAATGTAGCAATTAAATTGACATACTCTGCATTGAATAAAATTTCCTTCCTTGTACAAAAAGCAGGTTACACAATATGACTGTGAGTACCCAAAAAACTATATAGCATATAAGGCAATACGTCTTCATAATTCAGACCTTAGGGAAGATGTTTTTTGGTGGTGGTGGTTTTGTGCTGTTCAGTCATATCCAATTCTTGATAACCCTATTTGGAGTTTTCTTGGCAAAGACACTGGAATGGTTTGCCATTTCCTTCTCCAGTTCATTGTACAGATAAGGAAACTGAGGCAAACAGAGTTGCCCAGGATTACACAACTAGTTAAGTGTCAGATATGAACTCATGAAGATGACCCTTCCTGACTTTATGGTCTAGCATTCTATCTATTGAGCCACTTAGGTGGCCCTTTGGGAAGATACTTTGTCTAAACTACAGAATGCTTTGACAAACATGCTGTTTTATGACTTTCAATTACATGCTAAAACTAGAGCTGGCCTAAAAAAAGAATACTGTGTAAGTTCTACTTAATCATTAGAAAAAGATTGATGTGTAATTAATATATCAAGTAATAGTGTAAGTGCTAACTAACTTTAATTTTAATTATAATATATCACATATGCACTGATTATTCTAAACTGTATGAAAATAGTAAATATTAAGAAAGTAAATATTTCTCTTTGTAATCTTCTTTATAAAGTGGATTGGTGAAAGTTGGGCTGACTAGGCTGCTGAGGGACTGAAAGTTCAATATTGCAATGAAATGAGATACTTATAGAAGATGTGAGAGTTAGCAAAAGGAAATTTATTAAGGTATATTAGGGAAAAGATGTTTAACTAAGACATTTGGCCTAGATATTCAACAAGAACATCCAGTTGATTCAGCTAAATGCAGTTCCTCCTGCCTCTGTTTTACCTATGCAGGTAAACTAGTCAAACATAAAGGCCTAGTTGGACTCCTCAAAGCTTTTCATAATCATGTGACCAAAAACCCATATTAACAGCCTAAGCTTTAGTCCTCTTAAGCCAATTAAATCTTGAATTCACTTTCAATACCTGTTTGAGGAAAAACTAACTTAACTTGCATAGGGAGGAGTCTTAGGATATTGCTTCCACTATGACTTAGAAATAATTTATTCAAAATGCAAAAGTAAAAATGTCAGTCCAGCTATACAAATACTCAAGTTATGTCCAGTTTCCAATAGTAGAGTGTGAATAAATGAAGTCTAGCTAATACTTACATGAGAGTTCAAGTATTTATCTTTAAAAGTATAGTATGACCAAAAGTGCATTGGATCTAGGGGTGAAATGTTGAGTCTCATCTCTCCTAGGAGATAATATACTTATCTTCTTTCTTTGTATACTATGAATATGGAACATTGAATAATCTATAAGATTTCACTAATGCATTTGTCAATTTTACTAACCATTTTTCTTCTCTTTATTTTTCTTTACAAAGTATGACTTATGGGGCAGCTGAGTAGCGCAGTGGATAGAGCACCAGCCCTGAAGTCAGGAGGACCTGAGTTCAAATCTGGCCTCAGACACTTAACACTTCCTAGCTGTGTGACCCTGGACAAGTCACTTAACCTCAATTGCCTCAGCAAAAAAAAAAAAAAGTATGACTTACTATGTGGCAAAAGAAAGGGGAATATATTCAAAATTAAGATGATGTAAAAGGAAGATATATAAATAAAGTTTAAATAAAATTATTAGTTTACTTGCTATCTGAGCATTATAATTTTGTGGCGTTTAATGTTGATAGTTTTTGTAGTTTTGTTGTTCTTTTCACTTATATTGTTAAAGGGCTTATGTATATAATTTTTCTTATTCTCATTTTATTTTGTCATTAATTTTATGTTATTTAATTTGTTTATCAATCTTCTTGTGCTTCTCTGTATTCATGATATAAATAACTTCTTAGACATATACAACTTATTTTCTCTATTCCCTAGTTTACACCTATAAAATTTACTTCTAATTCTAAAATATTGCAGGTATGTACGTGTGTCTATGTGTGTGTGTGTGTGTGTGTGTGCATTATATATATAAGGACATTTTTTGTCCTTGACATTTTTAGATTATATGCTTAGCAATAGAATCTATGAGCAAAAGGTAATGGGCATTTTGTTCACTTTCTTTGCATAATTCTAAATTACTTTTCAGAACTGTTTCACCAATATACAGAAATATCAAAAATGAATTACCATCCCGATCTTTCTACAACCCTATCAACACTGTATGACCTTTTTTGGCATCCCTGAAAATTCTAATTGGTATGTAGTGAAATCTCAGAGTTGATATTATTTATATTTCTCTCATTTTTAGTAACTTCAAGTACTTTTGCATGTTTATTTACTAGATTATAATTCTTCCTTTGAGAACTATATTTCATATCCTTGGCCACAAACATTGGGCAATGTTTGTTGACCTTACATAAGTTCCCCATTTAGATTGGGGATCAGATAATTGTTAAAGATATTTTATGCAAATATTTTTCACAATCATCTGCTTCTATTATTATCCTAGTTGCATTACTTTTGTTCATATAAAAGCTTTTCAATTTCAGATAATTGAAACTATTTTATCTTTTTTATAAGCCTTAAACTCATAAGTGTGAAAAGTATATGATCTACTTAATTTTTAATGATATTAACTTTAATATTTTGGTCATGTATTCATTCTGAGTTTATTGTTGAATTTACATAAGTTGTTAACCTTAACTTAATTTCCTCCAGACAGCTTTCCAGTTTTCTTAACAATTCTTATTAACTAGTGAATACTTTTCTAGTTAATTTATGTTTTCTTACTTATTAGAGAAGTTTCTCATTCTTCTTCGTTTAATTTGTCCCATTATCTATTTTTCTATTTTTTAACAAGTATCAAATTATTTTTATGAATACTGATTTATAATATCAGTTAAGATTTAGAAGTATTTTTCCCCTCTCCTTTTTTTCTGCTGCATATTCTATGCCTTTGGTGCTCCAAATAAATTCTTTAAAATTATTTTGTCTAACTTTGTAAAATATTTCTTTTGTAGTTTGATACACATAGTACTAAATTATAAATTAATTGTAGTATACTTATCATTTTTATTACATTAGAATGGCTCAGTTATGAATACTGAATGTCACTTCAGTTACTTGTCCTTTGTTTAAGGTGATTGTATAATTATCACTAAATAGCTAATGAGTATGTTTTGGTAGGTTTACTCTCAGATATTCCATGCATTTTTAAGAGTCATTTTGAATGGGACTTCCCTTTCAATTACTGCTTTTGGAATTTTGTATTTGCCATGTAGAAATGTTATTGATTTTTTTTTAATTTTATAGCTTACAACTTTATTAAAACTATTGTCTAAATTAGTAGCTTTTCTGATTCCTTAGGAATTTCTAAATAAACCATCATGCCACCAGCAAATGGAGATAGTTTTAAGTCTTCTTTGCCTATATCTATGCCTTTAATTTATTTCTTGTGTCTTATGGCTGATTCTGATATTTCTAGAACCATGTCAAATAACAACACAGAATGAGGACATTCTAACTTTATTCCTATATTTATTGGAGAAACCTGTACCAAGGACTTCGTATCTTTCTCTACTCTAGTCCCAGCTACTCCCTTTATTCATTTTCTTCCACCATTATATTATAATCTCTTAAAGATTGAAAGTGTCTTTCTTTCTGCTTATATTTGAATTGCCAATGCAGGACTGATTGACAGTAAGTGCTTAATAAATTCTTGTTGATTTAGCTTGACTAGATTGAGTCCCATGCTATTGCCACCTTTGTGGGAGACCCTAGACAGAAGCCAAAACCTAAACCATAATGAAATTGTCTCCTTATCTTTCTCTGGAACATCCCTTAGCATAGGTTATCCTATTTTGCTATTGGTAAGTGACTAGAGCCTCCATTTAATGGAAGAGCCCAGGCCATTTTTCATTCCCCTTCAGATTCTGTTCCTAACTTCTATACTTCTAAATCATGTGTAGAATATGTCCTGTAGAAGTGACTCCTTTATTCTCCTTCATAAAGTCTCCTCCTTTTTAATTCCCCTTTTCCATTGATTTCTTTTAAATGTTAAATTAAGGGAATAAGGTGGCTTTCTTTTTACTTAGCACAGTGCTTGACACATAATAAGCACTTAATAAATACTTGTTATCTTCTTTCCTTTATTCCTTTGCTTCTTTCCTTCTTTCTTTCCTCCATTCAGCTGTCAAACTGATCTTAAAGTACAAGTTTAACACCTCCTCTCCATTATTCAATAAACTCTAGTGATTCCTAATGACCCCTAAGATACATTATAAAAGCATCTGTCTTTCAAAGCCCTTCATTCCCTAGCCCCATCCTATTTTTCCAGCTTTATATACCTTTCACATCCCAATTTATTCTACAATCCAGTAAAAAAAAAATCAATTTCCTTCCTGTTCTCTGATTAAAACTATCCTGAACTCTATGATTTTTTATTGGTTATTCCCCCATGCCTGGAATTTATTCCTCTTCCTCTCTACTTTTTGGCTTCTCTGACTTCTCTCAAGTCCCACTTTTTACAAAAAGTTTTTCTTCATCCCCCTTAATTCCTATCACCAATTTGTTTCTGTCTGTTGACTCTGAGCATGCTGCCAGGAGCATCCTAATACTTTTGAATTCTAAGTGGTTCTAAATGCCTTTCCTTAGAAAATTGATGTAAAACAGAAGGGGAAAAGGGTCTTTAGAAACCATCATTTGGTAATATAAATTTCCCAAATTTCATGTTTTCAAAGAGAATTTTAAATATGAGACATTTCATTTACCCTCTTTTTCTCTAAAGAATAGTAAATCTGGATAAGTTCATTGCAGGGATATCCTGGTAGCAATCAGCTCTTCTGAGGGAAACAATGTACTCACAGACATATTTTATATTTATTCTGCATTATTAACACCTTCTTAAGTCTATACAATCAACAAAACAATAAACCGGGTCTTGATTTTAACATTTCTGAGGTGCAACCCTGGACATTTATTGAATTTATAGTGGAGAAAGCAGAGTTTGGAGTCAAGAAAGCCTTGCCTTGAAAGCCTATTCTGATACTTACTAATATCAAAATGCTACACCATCTTGGTTCCTCAGTTTCTTCCTCTGTATATAATATCTGATATACTATCCATCTTATAGAATTGTGAGGGAAGTGATATTTAATTTCTAAAGCACTACATAAATGTGAATTATTACTATCTCTCCATATTTTAATTCTACTGAATGGACATTGTGTCAGTCAAACTGAGACCTGGGAAAGATCTTTGCTTTAAAAGCAAGATCCCCCATTGCCTCCAGGTCCATCTTCAATTGTCCTGATCTAACCTTGCCACTGAACCCAGATGGCTCTGGAAGAGAGAGTGATGCTAGTGACTTTGTACAGTGCTCCCTCACCTAAATCTAATTCATATACAAGTTATGATCCTCTTCAAAAACAAAAGACGAACAGCAACAATTTCTGGGACAACTGGGGGCTTATGAGAGCAAGTGGATAAAATATTTGACATCTGAATTGGCTCAGAAAGCCCTGGGCTGTGATATGATATGACTATCAGGGAGGGGGATTTTTTTCCTTTTAAAATTCAAGCTAGTCCTGTTCTGTTATTATCATCTGTCTTTTTTGTTTGTTTTGCTTTTTACTGAGAGGCAGTGTGGCTCATTTTCCTTTAGCAATAGGAGGGTCTAAGCACCAGCAACACCACAATTAATCTGGAAAAGTTCTTTCAGCTTTTAAAGAACTCAGCAAGCTAAAGCATAACCAGTTTAAAAGGCTAAGATAATCAGAAAACTAAGAGGCAATCCTGCAGATCAGGACTGAGGGGCAAATAAGGGGGAAAAATACAGATGAACCTGGTCTAAACAATCCAATTTCTCTGGTTGCTATGCTGGTTTAACAGAACTCTACTGATGCAGTTTCTATAATAATTCTTTACCTTGAAAGAACCTAGCTCACTATTCCAAAAAAAAAAAAAAAAAAAAAACAGAGCCTCCAGATATGTGTGTGAGGAAGTGGTAGATTTGGAAATGTGTGTGTATGTTTACTGCTTGGTTTAACTTCTTAGTTTTTATCTTTCATTCTTTTATATGTAATCATCTTTTGTTTTAATATGATGGAATCTGTTTCATTATGGTTTGGGTGAGGGAGATTCAGTGGAAAAGGGGGCCTGGGAACTATGGCATGAAATAGACAATTATTGCTTAATATCTTTAATGTGAGAGTAGTCCTAAGGGTCTGTTATGGGCCTCAGGGGCTACATTTGAAAGTACAGTCTTTATTTTTTAAATAAAGGTCAATTGTCCCATAGAATCTTAAAAGTTTTGCACCTGCTTAAAGAAATTATTAGTTTTAAAATTTTCCTCTAGAAACTTAAAGATGCAGAATTTTTGTAGCATCAGCCAGAAAGTCAGTTTTGTATTCAAAAGCTGTCTCAGTGCTTTACCTTTGTTCTTTGAGAGATTAGGGCTGCCTCATTTCACACTGCTTGAAGGTTACAATATCACCAATTACCTCTGGATGCTTGCCACTGGAGGAAATTAGCTGAAGGACCACTGGTTAGAGGCTTTCCATCCTCTACTTAACTCTTTCTTTTGAGATGTTGTTCCCACTCACTGGAAAGATCATATTCTGTGAATACAGCAAGTGCATCATAAATGTTTGTTGGTCAGGGAAACTAAAGAAGAGAAAGGTTTTCCACTTTGCCCCCATTTTACTTACATATAACAAAGGCTTCTACAATATTGTACAAGTTACCAAATCTTTTACAAATGAAACTCTAAATATAACTTCAATAATAACCTCATTAAGTCAAATTGTATGTATGAGAGAGGAAGAGTGACTGAGACAGAAAGAAAAGCAATATTTGTTCATTTTTTTCCGTGTTTTTTGTTTAAAAGAGACCCTTTCTGTCTCTAGTACTATTTTCCTTGTTCTGGTCTTCCTGATTTTTTTTTTCATTTCCCCTTAGGAAGTCTTGTATTAATCCTGATTAAATTACAGGCAACAGTTTCTCCTCCTAAAGTTCATCTCTAGAGCATTAGTATAAAATTTAACTTATGGGTAACAGTGGTGATCCTTCAAATACTGTTTCTATAAAAAATATTTTAGAAATAGAAAGTAAGATCATTATACTGATTTATCATCCTTATACAATTCAACTCAAATTGGTAAATATTTATTAAGTACTTTTTCCACGCAGAGCCCTGCTCTATGGCTAAGGGAAAGTTTAAAGTCTTCTCTTGTTTTTATGAAGCTTTAGTATAGTAGGGAGGTGTAACTCATACATATGGAACTATATGACCAAAAATGCATGACGAGTGCCTCATAAATGAATGGACAAAATGGCTTATCCATGTAAATGACACTCAAGAAAAAGCATTAGTCAGTTATAAGATGCTCACAGTCTAATGTGGGAATTTTCAAATAACTATATACAATTGTGTGTGTGTGTGTGTGTGTGTGTGTGTGTGTGTGTGTGTGTAAAATAAACTGGAGATAATCAACAGAAGAAAGACACTGGTATTAAAGAGGAATCAGGAAGGGCTTCTTACAAAAGGGGGAAGTTGCATAGCTGGAACTTGAAGGATGGCAGAGAAGCCAGAAGGCAAAGATAAAAAGGAAAAGAATTCAAGGCATAGAATATAACCAGTGAAAATAGAAATGGTCAGGAGATGGAGTGTCCTTTGAGAAGAATAGCAAAAAAAAAAAAGTCACTAGATTATAAAGTACATGAAGGGGAATGACTTGCAAGAAGACCCAAAGGTTATAAAGGGCTTTGAAAATCAAAGAGGATCTTATACTGGTCTTGGGTGGAATAGAGAGAGCAGCTAGATAGTGTAATGCTCAGGGAGAAACTGAGGCAGTATCACACAGTGGAAATTAGATAGTACTTTATTGATGTTAATTGAGAGTTCAGAATCCATAGCTATGGATCAGGACTGGTGGGACTCATGTCTCAAAGCACACAGTCCAGGCCAGAGACTGACACATAGCCATGTCAGCTGACTGAATAATTATTCAGTACCTCATTGGTGGGGAACACAAGTTTTATAATCTCCATAGCCCAGGGGAAACAAAGAACTCATGGGAACATCTGAGCACATCTGGTGTCCAAGGAAACCATAAATTCAGTTCTGGCAGGTAGGGAGTGAGGGATGCCTTGGCAAAGAAGACTACAGATAAGGGGGATGTCAAGGCTGGCCACCTGGAGGTTTTATAACTCCTTTGGAATGTGAGTCCAATTATTTCTGAAGGTCAGGAAGTGGGGATTGCTATTCTGGAACAGAGCAATTAAGGGAGACTAAAACAGCAACTGAGGGAAATTGATACTGTGGCACAACAATAGCAGAGTGGGAAAAGCACTGGCAATGAAGTCAAAAGGACCTGAGTTCAAATTCTGCATCAGGCACTTAATATTTATTGTATGACCCTGGACTAGTCACTAACCCCAATCGCCTCATTAAAAAAAAAAAAAAAAGATTAATAGAGGTCCATGGGAGTTTACTGAGGGTGATGTGATCAGGCTTGTGCTCTCATATCAATTTGACAACCAAGGAGGGAACAGACTAGCATGAAAAGACAAAGAAAAAATAAATAACTAGTGTAAATAATGAGGAAGGAGGAAGACACTGAAAAATTAAATACTGTAGGATGATTTACTTTCCAAGCCAGATTGGTATCTCTCTTTGCCATCTCATTGTTCCCACAGTCCCAGGGGCTAATTGAGCTATGTCTTGTCCCATGCTTATTTTTAAATTTTCTGTATCCTTTTAAAAACACCAGGGCTTTGCTCTGACACACATCCAAATTTCAGATGGGGTACTAAGGAACATCTAAGTGTCCATCATTATTTAACAAGTCTGTGGAAAAGCTAAAGGCAAGGTCTATGACGGACTACCAGTCTGGGCACATGAACCACATGTGTCCTACCCTGAAAGCTATCACTCTTTCCTTATTTTCAAAGGACCATGGAGTCATGTCCATTTGGCATTGATTTTACTTTTGTTTCTCCTCTAGATTATCAGTGCCTTATGCTCAGCTTTTTCCACATTCCTAATGATTTGCACTGACATCATTTTCTAATAATGATTTTGGTGGTCAGGTAGAATCGGTGACCATTTGTGGCAGCTCTCTGAACTGGAAAAAATACCTGTAAGTTTGTCACTCTTCCTCCCCATCTTTCTCCCACCCCTTTCCCTCCCCTCAGGAGAAATGGTCTGGGACAAACTAATTGAGAAAACTAGTAGTGCATGCCTTTGGGAGGTTTTATTAATGGAACCAGATACACTGCTATAACAGAATGTACTATTGCTCTTTTACATTGATCTAATTAGTGCATTTACATACTGAATGCCTCCTGGACAATTCCCTACCAATGATTCTCACTGTGTGCTCACTGCTCAGGACTCCTTTTTAGACACATAATTGAACAAAGAATTCAGCAAATCACCATTTTGACAAGAAAAAAATGACATTGTCAAGTACTAAGAAGAGACTGCTGGTGTCCAGGTGCAGAGTTAGGACTGGCAGACTTCCTCATGCCTATGAAATGAGGAAGCTGAAAAGACTCCTCCCCCGCTCTACTGAGGTCTGTCCTTATCTAAGTGGAGCACAATCCAAGAGGAAGAAAAGATGGAGATTGGTTTTACTCAAAGGACACCATTATAGACCTCACAGGGCTGTTTTAGTGACCATATGAGGTAACATATATGAAAAAGCTTTGAAAAACAGAAAGCAAAAAAAGAAATGGTTTTTGCATAGAGGAATTGCATGGATTATCTGTTTCAATCATATTAAATAAAATCTAAGATGGTCATAAGTCTTCTACTTCTCCAACTGTTTTCAGATTCACTTTTTAACTTAATTTTTGGAACAACCCCCTGAGATTGGTGGAGCAGACACTCCTATTTTACAGATTTAGAAGTGAGGTTCTGTAAAAAAAAAAAAAAAAAAAAAAAAAAAAAATTCTGGCTCTGGAGCCAGAAATCTTGAGTTTGTATCCTACCTATGTCTCTTATTCACAAGGGGGCAAGTCATTCAATTTCTCAATGCCCCAGGCAATTCTCTGACTACTAGGCAAGTCACATTAATTCTTTTGGCCTCAGTTTCTACATCTGTAAAATGGAGAAGGTTATCACACCAGAGGAACTCTTACAATCATATATACTTCTGAATCTATGATCCAGTCACACAGCAAAGTCAAATTATCTTCCTATAGTCACACAGAGAATTAGTAACAAACCCTGGCACTAGAATCCATACTTGGACTCCTAATTTAATGAATCAATATTTGTACTAGGCATTGGGAATACAATATCAAAGAAAGGAATAATCTTTCTCCCTTTTTTCCCTCCTTTCTTCCCTCCCTCCCTCCTCTTTCCTTCCCTGCTTCCCTCCTTCCATGTCTCTCTCCCTCCACCTTTCTCTCTCTCTTTCTTTCTCCCTTCCTCCCTCTTTCCCTCCCCCCTCTCTCTATCTCTTTCTCTGTCTCTCTCTGTCTCTTTCTGTCTGTCCGTCTCTCTGTTTGTCTCTCTCTTCCTCTCTCTCTCCTTTCCTCCTTCTCTCTCTGTCTCTGTCTGTCTGTCTGTCTCTCTCCTTTCCTCCCCCTCTCTGTCTCTGTCTCTGTCTCTCCCCATCACCCCTCCCTTCCTCCTTCTCTCTCTCTCTCTCTCTCCTTCTCTCTCTCTTTCTCTCTCTCTCTCCTTCCTTCTCTCTCTCCTTACCCCTCTCTCTCTCCCCTCCTTCCTCCCTCCCTCTCTCCCTCCCTCTCTCTCTCTCTCTCTTTCTCTCTCTCTCTTTCTCTCTCTCTCTCTCTCTCTCTCTCTCTCTCTCTCTCTCTTTCTCTCTCTCTCTCTCTCTGTGTCTCTCCTTCTCTCTCCACCTCTGTCAGTCTCTCTCTTATTCTCCCCTCTCTCTCTCTTTTCTCCATCTCTCTGTCACTATCTTTGACTGTCTGTCTCTCTGTCTCTCTGTTTCTGTCTCTCTGTTTCTGTATCTATCATTTCTTCTCTGTCTTTGTCTCTGTCTCTTTTTCTGTCTCTCTTTGTCTCTGTCTCTCTGTATGTCTCTGTCACTTATGCATGTGTGTATGTATATACATAAGGTAACATGATAAATGCAAAGTGGTTAAATATATGGTAGCTTAGAAAGAGAGATACCAGAAGTTAGCAGGAGAAGAATCTGGAGAGAACTTTATGTAAAAGGTGGCACTTAAGCTCCATCTGGAAGAAAGAGAGATTGTATAAGGAGGAGTTGAGGAGGGAATACATTCCATGTTTAAAGGGAAAATCAGTTGAGACTATGAAGTTTTTCAGAAATGTATCTAGGCTAAAACTTAGCCTAGATAGACCATTCAAATTTGAGAATTTTCCTTTCTTGTCCTAAATATGAGCAAATACTTGGACAAATATGGCATTGAACAACACATTCAGCTTACAATAAACTCAAAACTTTTTTTTAATATTCACTTTACCTTTGGACAAGTGAATGAATAGATAAAATAAAAAGAAATAAAAATATTTTTCCTCTTTTCTTTTTCTCTAATTATCTTATTCCTCTTTTCAGTCTCTGTCCCTTTTCTCCCCTCTTTTGACAAAAGAAAAGCAAAAAGAGGGAACCTGAACCCACTAGAAAGTACTGGGCTTGAATTAAAATAACTCAACAAAGAACTGAGATCAAAACCCTCTTCTTCACCAAGCCCACTGATTGCAAAACATGTCCATTTTTTTTTTGCAGCTCCTCATCTCTGAAGCAAAAAGAATAGCTCATAAATTGAGATACATATCAAAATATTTTCCCTAGTTAAGACACATTAATGTAAAATATAATAAGTACTGGAATCACATTAAAGAGATGAAAAACCCTGATCCAAACAATGCTATTTGTGTTGTTGACCAACAGTTGAACGAATATGGTTTCTGACTATGATGAGCTTTTTATAGATAAATGGTTTCAATATTTGAGGACAGAACATCCAAACACACCAAGTATTTATAGCAAATTTCTTTAGCGCGGGTCCTCTGATCTTGGAAGTTTTATTTTCTACAAGTTAGGCACAATTCCTTTCTTTACTGCTCCCTACTGAATTATGTGGTACTTCCATTACCACAATAAATTGGCAACTGAGAGTCCTTCTCAGTGACCCCTCCAGTGTGCTCCAAGGAGATGAAGTCCTCCCTGTTACAATCATTCATTAGAGAGATAAATCTAATTTCTTGGACAATGAAAGGCAAAGAATCATAAGATGATAATAAGCTAAAAGGTGGTACATATCAAAGGTAGAATTTGAACCTGGGTCTCCTTATTCCAGATCTAGTGCTCTTCCTACTATACCAAAAGAAGAAAGCAAGGTCTCATTTTCTCTCTGTCTCTGTCTTTCTCCATATGTCTCTCTGTATCTCTTTGTTTCTCTTTGTTTCTGTCTGTCTTTCTGTGACTGTCTGTCTTTGTCTTTCTCATCTCTGTCTGCTTTCTCTCTCTCTCTCTCTCTCTCTCTCTCTCTCTCTCTCTCTCTCTCTGACTCTATCATTCATTGTCTCTGTCTTGCTGCCTCTCTCTCTGTCTGTCTTTCTCTGTGTGTGTGTCTTTCTGACTCAATGTCACTCACTATTTCTATGCCTCTCTTTCTGTGACTGTGTCTCTCTGTGTGATTCACTATATCTTTGTTTCTCTGTCTTTCTCTCTGTCTCTGTCTCTTCATCTCTCCATCTCTTTTAGCTGTGTCTCTTCACTCTCTGGCTCTCTCTACCTATCTTTCTGTCTTCATGTCTATCTACCTATCTATCTATCTATCTATCTATCTATCTATCTATCTATCTATCTATTTATCTATCTATCAACCCAAGGCCTGGTTCCCAAGGCTTACCTAAGTTTCTACTGTCTCTCTGAAATGCACAATCAGCACATCATTTCTTGGTGTCAATTTTCTGTAGCAAGACATATTATGCCATACACCATCTGTTCTTTCACACAGTCTCATGATCAAAGAGGGCCCTTTGTATACTCAAATTCATAGATTTCTGGAAGACTGTCACAGCATATTTTTTTCTTGACTTTAGCCTTCTATACTTCTTATACCCCCTCTGCCATGAGTAGTTTCTGGATAAGATCCCTTCCTTAAGTTGACTGATGCAAGAGTTTATCTATTTTTATAACCCATTTGATCTAAGGATTGTTTTCATAATTCCAAGGACAAATTGAATACATTTCATTTTTATAGTTCTCTTTGGTCTTTTAGTTTTTGAATTGTTTGTGATTCCATACTTGACTTGGACAGTCCCTGGCATTCATAAAGGTAAAAAAAGAACTATATAAATCTATTTTAATAATTACTACTAATAATAATAATACCTTTCCCCAAAAAAAGAACATTGCTTGAATATTCAGCCAATTGGAAATTTTTCAATTCTTTCTAGCTAAGATATTCCAGAGGAAAATGAAAAAAATCCCATGAGTTAAAGAGCCTACTCAATATTAAATGGCTTAATCAGGTTGTTTTCTTTTCTTATTTCTTAATTGGATGTTTATTTCAATTTCATAAAAATAGAATTTTTTTTAAATTTTATAGGATCAAACAAGCTGTTTCCAAATAGCCAGAGAAAATATATTTTTCTTTCAGGCAAAGTAATCCAGCCCCATGTTTCATACTTCAGAAATGAAAAGTCAGGTTTCAAATTTTATTTCCATGGACTAGCTTTGTTAGCAAGTACCTCCATTTCAGGATTCCTGTCTCCAATAGTTGTATCATTTGGATTTGGGGGAATGTATCATGCTTTTGTTGATCCCAAGCTGTCCTATGCTGTAAAAAGACCATCCTTTTTTATACCAATATTCTCCTGATGATATTATGAGGCTATAAATGATGAAATACCAAAGATCTTAGCCAATCAAAACCACAGGTAATCCAAGGGCAAAAAGAAAGAATCACATTGGATAGTAAGCATTGATTAGTAAGCAGGAAGTGGTCTGTTGACACCAAAGACTTGTACTTAGTGGAATAAAATACACAAATGAGGAAAAGTATAAACTTTAAAAAAGAAAGATGAGTCAATCATGTCTAAAGAGTAAAGAATAACAGAGGGAGAATCCAAATGTTGCAGTGATATTCTACTAAACACAGATGCAGAAACACCTCCCAACAATTTCACCTGCTACTACTCATCAATGCCTCTCCATCTTGTGACTCTGCTCCATGTTTTCTAGTTAATCCACACATTAGAGGATCTACCCAATGATTTGAGGGATTTTTGTTCATTCCCTTGATATTGTGTGGATACCAATGAAAAATGCCCACTAGTTATTTCCTTGCTCTCCTATGTAATTGTCCCATCTTCCTTTCTTTTAAATTTCTGATTACATCCTTTATGCTACTTCTGCAGCATAATTTCTCACTTATAATGTGTTACAGTCTATTTATGGCCATCATATGCCTCTCTATTGCCCTTTTGGTAATCCTCAACATTACTCCCATGTGCTGCACTAATCTGTTATTCACATCCATGCAATATCACTGAAAGAATATAGATATTAAAAAGATGACCCTATGATTCAAAGATAAACTCAGGATGATTTAAAAAAAAATTCTGAAGTTTCCCAAAGGCAATACTATTCTCCTCATTTTTTAAATTTGGCGTTTAGGTCATTGTCTGTTTGTAGTGTCTGTCCAATTTAAATACTGTGTCCCAAAAATCTTAGTGCAGTTTTAGGCTTACAACTGCACTAAGACTTCTGGGACACTCTGTATATTGTCAGATCAGCAATAATTTATTAAGTATTTATTATGTATCAGAGGGCAGCTAGGTGGCACAGTGGCTAGGGTACTAAGCCTGGAATCCGGAAGACTCATCAGAAACTAACTATATGATCCTAGGCAAGTCATTGTTTACCTCAATTTTTGCATCTGTAAAATGAGCTGGCAAAGGAAATGGCAAACCATTCTAATATCTTTGCTGAGAAAATTCCAAATGGGGATCACAAAAAAAGTCAGATATTAACTAAAAAGGACTGAACAACACCAGCATGTATCAGGCGCTTTGCCAGGTGCTAAGAATACACATAGAAACAAACAAACAAACAAACAAAAAAAAAAAACCCAGTGTCTGCTGGGGAAGGTGTATTCCACTATGAGAAGGCTATGGTGTGGAGGAATCTTCCAGGAATAAGACTATAAGAACATAGAAATGAAGGCATCATCCATGCTATGTGGAAGCATTCTGCAGAAAGAAATCTAGAAACTAAGAAGAAGGCAGGATTAGTGCCATAATCATGGAAAAAGATATTCCTTCAAAGCATGAAGCCATAGATAAAAATGATCTAATGCCCACATAAATATTGTTAGGAGAGCACAAGTGGAAATACTTGTATTTTGATAAGTAATTGTCCTTCTCTAAAAATTGCATTGTTTGACTCTGACAAAAAAAACAAAGAAAAGGAAAGATCCTACCCTCCAGAGTGCACTTAATAAATAGTATTCGATGTTGGTAATGGTGTGGGCAAGGTGTGGTCTGCGATATTTAGAAGTCTCAAAGGAGGAATTGATTAGAATAAACTGTGGCACACCCAAAGCATTTTAAACAATCCCACAAAGTCAGCAGAATGTTTCTTAGAGTATTCAGCATAGACTATTGTGGCCCTCTGTATGTGGAGAATGTAATGATTGTCTTTTTCCTAAAAAATAACAAGCTCAGCCAACACTGTGGAGATCCTATGTCATTTTGAGATTTTTAACCATTATATAGAGCTATAGAAAAATCATTTTGTCATGTGACCAACTTTCCATTAAAAAATTGCTTGCTAAAGAAACATTTGTTTTTCTATTTGATGTTACTTATCCAAATTGTATCCCTACTTTCCCATCTCCACAACCCACCACTCATCAACAACAATACCCTTCATGACACAATAGAATTTCAGAATTGTAAAGCAGTTTAGAAATCAATCACTGATAAATCATTTTATCCAATCCAACTTCTTCATTATACAAATCATGAAAAAAATATTCTCTGATATGATTATGATCATTGTCACTCAATTAAAAGCCAAACCAGAACTAGAAATCAGACTTCTGGTCTGGTGCCCTTTGTACCTACTCAGATATTTATTTGAAAAGAGTTGGCATGTGCCATTTTACATTTCGTATATAAATATATATATAATTTGTTTGTTTATTTATTTATCTTCCTTCACCTCTTCATATAAGTAAAGTTAATCAATCTTAAAAGTTTCTTTGAAGTTTGAGATTCTATGATATATTTCAACAAGCATTTTTAATTACATCCTACCTACCTAGCATTGTGCTAGATACTAGATGTAAAGGCAAAAATGAAATCGGCACTCAGGGATGTTATATTCTAGATAGTGCATTCTAAATAGATGTTCCATGTAGAATTTTTCCCTAATGTTATTTTGCAGTAATATCACTAATGGCTTGTTCCCCAATCAAGTCCACATGTAAATTTGGTTGATCATCTAATATGAAAATTGAACAGTTGATAATTATCTAAATTATCACTAGAGAACCAGGGATTTTAACTTCTTTTCTATATTTCTTTTTTTTTTTGTATTTTAGTTTTTTCTTTGCACCTCAGTCTATCATCTCCACATTACTTACTATTAAAACAGCCTATCCTCTGCCTCTTTTCTTACTAACCTTAATCACTGATTCAGTGTTGCTATCAGTCAAACTGAGACTCTTTAAGACTTTAGCTTAAAAAGGCCATGGTCTCCCACTGCATACAGGACCATCTTCATTCATCTTGGTCTATAACTTGCCATTGGATTCAGATGGCTCTAGAAGAAAAAGTGAGGGCTGGGTAACTTTGCACAGCCTTCCTTTTCTTAAATCCAAATGACTTGCTTGTCATGGCATCCCTTGCTGATGTTATGGTCCTCTTTCAGAACAAAGGACAAAGACCTAACTGGAACTGGTCAGGTGAACAATAGAAGTTTTTCTTTTCTTTTCCTTTTTTTTTCTTTTCTTTCTTCTTTCCCTTCCCTTCCCTCTGTTCACATAGAGTATCCTACCTTTACCTGCAGTTACTTTGCCCAAAAGAACATAAAAGTATAAATTTTGATCATTGAAACCTTGCAACATATCTTGGGGTTAAAAGGATAGATTTCTTTCTTAAGGACTATGCTTCAAACCCTAATCACTCTGGCTCTCATTGCTTGGACAACAATAGGTCCCAGACCAACTTTCACTTGGTCTTTGATTGGTCCAGATTGGCTCTGAGTAAATGTAAATAGCAATTGTTTCTCTTTGGGCCAGAAACTCTGAAGGTCTTGCCTTCCCAGATTGATTCACTTTTTTACTTATTTGTGACTTGGTTTAAAAAAAAAAAAAAAAAAAAGGTCATTCTTTATCTCATTTCTTTCTCACCTAGCCTTAATCACTAAAGAGGTGGTTGCTTCAGTCAAACTGAGACCTGGGAAAGATCTTTACCTTAAAAAGGCCAAGGTCTCCCACTGCATCTGGACCATCTCCAGTTGTCCTGATCTGTAACTTGCCACTAGACCCAGAAGAGAAAGTGAGACTTTGCATAGCTCTTCCTCATTTAAATCCAATTCACGTATGTCAAGGCACTATCTCCCTGATGTCATGGTACTCTTCGAGAATGAAGGACAAATAACAACTAAGTGTTGATAAAATGTTTGCATTTTAGTAATTTGTTGAATTAAATCACTTCGTCATATCCTCTAATGAGTAATTTATGGTATAAAAAGAAATATTGTTTTAGTTTCCTTTATAGCAACGAAAGCTTGTGTCATCTGAATTTTGGCTGCCAAAGAATGTGTCTTCCATTTATTACATTGTTCTAGTTGAACTAACTGCCCTCTATTATTTTGTTTCTTCTAACGTTGTGTTTCCATAGAACCAATTAGCAACATTAAGGAGAGGAAAACTGTAAATTGTACTGCAGCTACACTCACCTACACAGGCAAATCTAGAAAATAAATATGACAATAATATTAAAATTATGTTGAGGTTAATATCAAACTACTTAGATGTCTTAAAACCACATAATTATGAATTTTGGAGTTAAGCCTGTATTCCTGTTTGGCTTCCCATAGTCCCTCCCACATTTCTTACTAAAAGAGCATTCTGAAATAACCTGACAGGAAATTAGATGAGCTATGACATCTCAGCAAGATATGCTAAGTTTAAATGCAGTGGAATACATATATATGTATGTATGTGTATATATTTTAAATATAAGTGAAACAGATCACGGGCTAGCCAAAAGTGACAGATACTTTAATTCTTAGGGGTTTCGACTTCCAACCCTTCTGGAAATTATGAAATGAGGAATAACCAAAAAAAAAAAGCCCTACCCCCCATTATTATCCAAGCACAAGTGGTATAAGATCATTTATCTTGATGTATGTCACCTTAGAGCACATATTATCCCTATCTCTCAAAGTGTTTTTTCCCCCTTATTTCATCTCTGACATTCATTGTAAATTTAATGATCCACATACGATTTGCTGGTGTCTCAGTCTGGTGTTTTGAATCATGAAACTAGTGCTAAATTTATGGCCCTGCAGTACCACTTAGTGAATCATTAAGCAGTACAGTGATTTTAATGATTTGGATCATACTGGACCTCATCACTATATAATGAGGTTCCATTTAGTGTAAATTTTATGTAAAAATTCAATTTGCAAACCAACAACATGAAACTACAACATTTTTTCTGTCTTGACATTGTATTTATTTATCAGACAGTTCTGTTGGAATCCACCATTTTCTACATAAAAAAGAATGGTGCTTTAATCTACTTTCTTCTCCATTAACACATTATTAGAATGACCCTTAAAATGAAAGAGAGATCAACAATATGGTCAAACCTTTCATTCCCAAGTTTATACAGATCAAAAATTTCAAGGACAATTAGAATCTTGGCTATGGCTTCAAAATCTTTGGTCCTGGGTGTGTACATGCATAACTACTCACCAGAGAACCAGCTAAATGACTTTTTAGCCTGCCTTTTGTTTCCATAAAAAGTTTATAAATGCAAAAAAGAAAAATTATGAATTATTTACATCATCTCTTCTTTTTAGTATGAGATGTTTCTTTTTGTGTTATTAATCTTCCCTTATGATAATTTTAAAACATCACCATTCTAAGTGATAAGGAACTGAAAATTCATGTACAGTATAGCTATGCTCAATCCTACTTGCAAGCAGAATGGTATCTCAAAATCCACACTTTATGTTGCAATATGACAGAAATAGGTCCAGATGAAACTCTTTTCTCCCCTTAAAATTATTTACTTGGAAATCCAGGGGGAGAAAATAGATGTAAAATATTTTAAAATGGCATAACTACATCAGTTCATGACTGCAGTTAAAATAAAGATTTCTTTTATGTTGTAGGTTTCTATATTCTTTGTATTAATAGGAACGTCAACTGTAAAAGGATTTTTCTTCATCATATATAAATTTAAATTTTTTAAATTACAAATTTAGAGTTATTCAGAACACTACTACCATTAAGCTTGTGGTATACCCTAAAATTTTCACTTTTGCTTAATTCAGATAGTTGAGAGAGGGACATGAAGATAATGAGCGTTTGGGAGAGGTTTTCACCCAAAAATAATTTCTTGACCAAAGTTAAAAGATTCAAATTGCCATACCAACATATGATGAATGAGCTTCTTGTGTATGTTGAATAATATGTCTTTTTATATGAAGCAAATGAAAACTAAAACATCTACATGAAAGAAAAGTACAGGGGCTTTTATATTTTCACCTATTGATAATCAACAAGTTATAGAATGAGACATACATTTTCAGACAGGACCAGTATGGGAACTGTTGTCTTTGTCTAACCTCCCCTTGCCCCACTGGGGAAAACAATATTAGAAAACAAGACTGGGCTATAAAAAATAGTAATAAAAATTTAAAAAACTATATTCAGTGAGTACAAAGAAGAAAAGAAACATAAAAATAGTAAGAAAAAGTATCTAGGTACCAAGATAATGAATCAAAGAAAAGGAAATTTCAAGTATGAAGGGGTGGTCAATTCAGAAAAATTAAGTAGGAAAAAAATGAAAAAGGATGAAGATTTTTAGAGGACCACTATTGTGGTACTTCAAGAAGTTTCTGGAGATCTTCTAAATAAATATTTCAGTAAAGTAGATTTGCAAAAGTCAGGTTGCAGAAACAATGAGGAAGTGGGAATACAGACATTTAGTCTAAGAAGTTTCACTGTGAAATGAAAGAGAGAAATATTATGGCAAGAAATATATGGAGGAAGTTGTTGGATTAATTAAAGGTTTTTCTAGATAGATATCTATACACATTTGTAGTCAATGTTAAGGAAGTTTGGAAGTAACTGAGAGAAAAAATTGAGAGGGCAAGTGCCAGAGAAGAAAAGATAGGATAAAGAGGACAAATTACCTTTGGAAAGAGAGATAAACATCCTTGTATATCAAATGAGAAAGAAAGAAAAAAAGTGGATGTTCTATTTATAGAAAGAGAAGAGGGAAAATGAGGACTCAATAATTTAGTTAATGGCCTTATAAAGTAGGATCCCATGGAACAGAGGTTAAGAAAGGTGTCTTGGTACAGGTAGAAAAGATTTGGAAACTCTGCTAAGGTAAATAAGGTTAACAAAAGATCAATAAAAGTATTTCTGAGCAACAGTGAAAATCATAGTAAAATTAAGGAATAGGAACATTTAAATGTGAAGTGATCCCTAATTTTATAATTTCCTAAAAGCAATGTTTCACAACCAGGAAAGGGAAATAGAATCTCTATAATATAATTTCATAACCAATTTAGATGTTTAGCTCATGCTATTCCTTATTCTGGATTGCATAATTATTAATATTTTTGTCTATGTATATCAATAATAAGTCTTACAAAGTGTTTGACTCACAACAACCATGCAAATAGATAGAACAAGTATTTTTACCTCCATTTCAGAAATGAGGAAATTGAGACACGGATACATTGAGTGAATTGCTAAAGTCAGACATCTAGGAAGAATAGAAATCAAGATTTTTTTGAGTCTGAGTCTAAATCCTACCTCAGACACTTACTAGCTGTGTAAACCTTATCAAGTCACTTAGCCCCTACTGGCCTGAGTTCCTCAAATGTTCTACACTAGAGAAGGAAATGACAAACCACACCACTGTCTTTGCCAAGAAAACTCCATGATCAAAAGTTCATGGGTTTATGCAAAATCAGACACAGCTGAATAACTCAACAACAGCAGTAATAATAACAACTCTAAGATTAGCACTCTTTAAATAGCTCCACATCTTTAAAATAACTTTTTAATTTATTTAGTAAAGTAAGAAAAATGGGGGGAAATAAGAAAAAAGTAAGAAAAGAAATACTTGAAATCTCTTATTTCTTTGGTTCACTATTTTGGTTTCTGTATAATTTTCTCACTATTTATTTTTAGTTTAAAAATAGCAAACAAAAAGCTACTACTTGTGTGACTTTAAGCAAGGTATTTGTATTCGTGGACTTCAGTTGCTTTATTTATAAAAGTAAGCAATTGGACTAAACAACTTCTGAACTTCTTTCTTGATCTATATTTATAACTATGATCTCATTATCCAGGGGAACTCTCTGGGAAGATGATCTCTTCATTATGGAATTGATGGTATGTGAACAAGACTTTGAAAAATAGATCAAAATATAATAGTATATACACTGTAGGGAGCATTTACTTTGACTTTTTCAGAAGATCTCAATAGAAATGTTCCACCAGGTTGTGCTGGAGAACCTAGTCTACGCTCATCACACATTTGTGCATTAAAAATTCGATAAGCAATACTTCAGATAAGTGAAAGCAAGGGCCTGGACAAGATTGACTGTGGAAGCGAAGAGATGTCAGAGATCTAATGAAGTGAAAATTGGCAGGATTTGGTAACTTATGGTGAAAGGTGATAAAGAAGAAAAAGTCAGAAATATTTTTGAAGTGATGAACGTGGCAGATGAGGTGAAGGCCTGTAACTATCTAGACCTAATTCTACCATAGGCATACTATAAACCTGGATAGATCATCTCTCTACCCCAAATCACAACTTCTTTTTTTGTTTGACTGATATAGGAAACAATCAGCATTTTAGAAAATTGGTCTGGACATCAAACAAACAAATGAACAACTTCTGGTAAATGAGGACCTCAACTCAACAAAAGCCTTTATGATGACGCCAATAGAAACCACTCGTTCATTCCAAATACTTACTTGGTTAGAACCTCTCTATTTTGTTATTTCCATCTGGAAATTTTTCATCCTGGAAAACTTTAAAAATGCATTTTGCTTTATCTGAGTAGCTGAAAGAATATTTTACTTTATTCATTTTAACTGCGTACTTATGTACCAATGAATGTTTCTGGGGAGATCAAGAATCAGGGCAGCCAAATGATGTCCTTAAGTACTATGTTATTTAAAGGCCATAATTAGGCTTTCAAGTTAAGGCACCATTAAGATGAATAGCATTAAGTTCATCTTTCTGAAATTCTGTCTCGTTGCACACTTGGGTCACTGTTTCAGAGGGGATAATTTTTTCCCTAAAAACATAAAGTTTATTTTTTAGGCAGTTTGCCCAAAGCTGTTCTAGCATAAAAGTTATCCTAGCGGTTTTCCAAGTCTGAGGGAAGCAAATGTTACTTATTCAAGAAACATTTATAAGATACCTACTGAGCACAGAAGTCTATACTAGACATCAGATGAAATAAAAAATCTACATGAGAAATGCAAGGTTTATGAAATGGTATGAGCAATGTGCTAAGTGGCAATGTCCTATAGAGAGCTCAAAATTGAATATATTATCTTAAGTCAACAGTCTTCTTTCTTTCTAAATTCTTTATGACTGTCAAAAGCACTATTATCCTCCCAGTCATCCCAGCTTACAACTTAAGTGTTGTCCTTCACACTGTTACCCGCATCCAATCCAAGTGTCAATTCCTGTCAATTCTATATTCATAGCATCTCTTATATACTCCTTTTCTCTTCTACAATTGGTATAGGCCCTTGTCACTTCAGGCTTGGACTACTGTACTTTTACTGTTTATCCTTTTCAAGCCACATTTCAAATTTACCTTCCTAAAGTTGTCAAATTGATATTTCAAAAAAGGAAGATCTGACCATCCCATTCACCTCTATTCAACAAACATATAGCTCCCTATTACCTTCAGGATCAAATAGAAAATCAAAGTTCTTCATAACCTGGCCTCTTCCTAGATTTCTAATTTTCTTACTCCCTGTCATGTACTTTTACTGTTTAGTAATTTTTCAGTAGTATTCAACTCTTTGTAATTCTGCTTAGCAAACTCCCTTAGCAAAGATACTGGAAAGAAATGGAATGGTTTGCCATTTCCTTCTTTAGCTCATTTTACAGATGAGGAAACTGAGGTTAACAGGATTATGTAGCTTGCCCAAGATCACACAGCTTGTCAATGTCTAAGGCTGAATTTGAACTTAGGAAGATGTGCCTTCCTGATTGCAGATCTGGTGCTCCATAATAAATCCTTCCCAAATCAGAAAGAGAGAAAGCTGAATGATAGAAAATAAATCCAAACATGCATATGCCTAAGCAAGTAAAGTTTAAGAGCAACCTAATCCAGAATCCTAATATAAACCAAATGGTGACTTTTTTTAAAAGGACTTTTCCCAGAAGCAACATTGTCGCGTATTTTTTAATTGTTTTGAATTTGATTAAATATTTTACTTCTCAGTCATCTGTTGAGACTTTACAGAGCCACAGCATTAGATAGTTCATTGCTTACTAGTTTAAATTGGGATAGTAAATTGAGATATTAAACCATTAAAAGTATCATAACTTACAGCAAATCCCTAAGGAAACTATTAGAAATTTTACATTTCCCCTTTATGTGAAAATATTAATGACTTTAAGAAAAGCCTCTGTATGGGTTTATTTTGAATGGATTTAAAAGCCACAGAAATGTAGTTATGAAAAACAGAAGCCATTATAACTATTTAATAAGTTTTAAAAAGTCATTATTTTGATGCAACAAAGGTTGGACACTCAGCTCAGATGAACTTATCTAGTAAGCAAGCATAATCTATATTTAAGTAAGAAATAACAAATGAGGAAAATCATGTAATGACAATGGAATTGAAAGGCAGAAAAGAAAATAAGGCCATTTCTATTAGTAAACTGACATATAATCTACAATAAACTATCTTTGGGGATAAAAAATGATCCCTTTTCTTATTGTTGACAATTTTCCTCAATGACTAATATATCCACCAACATTTTTTTCATGAAAATACAGTCAAAATTATAATAGAAAAATCACAGATGCAATCAAATTCATCCTAATGGTTGAAATGTACCATATGTCCTCTAATACCTATGCACAATAGGGTGCAGACTTAATGACTTTCTTATTGTGCTCCTGTTGTAATTAGGTATTAAAGGACATATGGTATGTTGCAGTTTTAACAGAGAATTTCCTTGTTTTTTTTATTGTTTTCTATCAGAGGCTTAACAGTCTTTTAGGGTAGTTTTGGTTGTAAGAATTAAACCACATGTTGATTTCATTTTTTTAAGCCTTGGAATCTCGTCTTGATTAGCCTTATTAGTGGAATGTCAAAGAAAACATTCAAATGTAATATATTTTCCATTAATATGGTGAGAAGCAAGCACATCTAAACTGGTAGCCAGTAAGGAAAAAGTCCCTCCAGAATGCATGTGTTTCTGGATAATATAAGTAAAGTGTGATAGGCAGCGTGGTTAATGGCTGGGGTACTCTCCTCAGAACCATGAAGACTTTGCTGGGGTTCAAGTTCCTCTTTTGGCATGTATACTGACTGACTGTGTGAATCATTTTCTAAAAGAAGTTACCAACATACATTAGCAAATCCCCACAAATATAGTTATCACTTCTACGTTGTGGGGATTAGAGATCCCCATGGGATTTTCCAGATCACATATTATGCATATATCATATATTATGCATATATTTTATGCATTTTTGAGTTTCTAAACTTTTTTGTTGGCCTTTACACGTCATCTGCAGCTTCCACAAAACTCCCCCAAAATTCCCATTTACTTCTTATGCTGACCCATGATACATCAAAATCGTGGTGGGAAAGTCAGCTACAGTAAAAGTGAAATTATCTACTTTTCCAGGAAACCATAAAACCTCCTTTTCAAGGTTGTAATTAAAGAAATCTTTACATTTTAAGCTCAATGGTCCCCACCCCTCAAAATCAAGTATCAGTAGCTTTGAATCAAGATGGTCTGGTTGATTTGCTGGGACTTAAACAATCCTTTTTTGAGAGAACCCAGGGGAATACTTTATATTAGCTGGTTAACTTATAGGGGACCACGAGCCAATTTTAAGTGTTAATCCCTGGGGTTTTTAACAGAACTATTGGTGTTTAAAGCAATGGCTTTGGTGAGATATATATATATATATATATATATATATATATATATATATATATATAAACTGGAAAGAGCCTTTTGTCTTCTTGCTCTTTTTTATCCTTAGAAGGAAGAAAAGGAATGAGATGACCACAACTTAAGAGCCTCAGCCAGAGACACAGTCATATAAAACCTAATAATGAACTCTCCCCTCAGCTTCTGGAAACCATGAATGAGCTATTTGTTTGCCGACCGCTAATTGATCCCTCTCCTTGTATTTGGAATACTACAAAATTCCCCTGGATCTTATTAGAAAAACCGTAGCCATTTTCTGTCTAAACACAGAGCCATTCACGATGAGCTGTAGCATCCTATTTGTGTCTTGTTAGATATCAGCACATCAGGTCATGCAAAGTGAAAGATCTGATTGCGCAGGTTTCTCTTCTTGAATAGTAAGCATGTCTACACGTCCCTGGCCCAGTCAGCATGAGGGCACATTACAGGCTAGCCAGGCTTCCAAATGAGCCATGAAGATTAATAAAATACAATCTCCAGCGGATGTTGGCACCTCCCTGTCAAGCTTGCTAATGAGTGCTGTGTTACTGTAAGAGTCAACTGTCACATTATCTCTGGGCTAATAAATGGACTCTAAGACAAATAACAATACACAATTGAAATCCAGCCCTGAGAGAACTTTTCATTTCCTTCAGATTGAGGGCAGCTGAGCGAGGCTCTTGACTTGTCAGCATCAAAAGGACTGTCACTTTTATTGGGCGCTTCCTGAGAGAGGCAAAGCATGGCTTTCCATGGAAGAAAATCTATCCTAAGACTTCATTTCCAAATCCAATTCAATTTAATTCAACAAATATTTATTAAATGCCTACTATGTGCAAAGCACTGTAGAAGAAACTAATGATACAATTTTTTCTTAAAAATGCAACAAATCTTGCCTTCAAGAAGCTTAGATGTATCTGACCCAAGATCTCATTATTTTTCTTAAAGAAACAAAAAAAATTCTCAAAATGTTAGCCCAAATATACCAAAAATAGCCTAGAAAAGGTGATTCTTGGAATATGTCCAGGTATTATTATAGGATCAAGTACATTAGGTAAAGATGCTTCCTTAATAAAGATTAGGTGATATGAAATAAGCTCTCTTCCTAGAATCCCTAACTAGAAGATCCATACCTTACTACTAGACTGAAAAACTGAAAAAGAACATGAACAAGAGCAAGAATGCAAGCAAGTCAATGAGTGAGAGAGTGAGATTTTCATCTTTAGTTTATGTATTTCCTTTTCCAAATTTTTTGTAGTTGAGATCTTCAGTACAATTCTGTTTGTATAATAAAATCTTCTTTTCTATATTTTTTATAGTTGAAAATACTTTAACATACATTATTTAATTAGATCTTCACAGTAACCTTGGGACGTAAGCAGGACAGGTAATAATTGAAAATAATAATAACTAACATGTTTGTGATGTTTTAAATTTAAGGTATGCAAAGTGTTTTTCATATATTATTTCATTTGATCCTCAAAAAAAAATCCTTGCTTGGTGAGTGCTACTGTTATTATCATTTTACAGATAAGCAAACTCTGAAGCAGAAAAAAAATATAAGTAAGGGTAAAAAAGTAAGTATCCAAGGAGGGATTTAAAATCAGATTTTAAATCCCAAATCCAGTACTTGGTCCACTCTATTATTATCCCCACTTTTCACAAATAAAAAATGTTGAGAGCCAAAAAAGAGGTCTTCCAGAGGTCACATACCTCACAATGAATAGAAGCAGGTTGGAAACCAGGATCCTTCACATCCAGTGAATGTCTCTTCCACTATGACATGCTTTGAACAAATCATTTAATTTTTTCTGTACCTTTATAAAATGAGGATTATAATAATCTCAACTTTGGGATTGGTGAAAATTCATTAATATATATTAAAGGAACTGTTTTCTACTACAATTGAATAATAACTGACCTCAGGTGTAGAGCTTTCCAGAATGCTTCACATGTATTATTTATTGAATATTGCCGTCACCCTGAGAGGTAGGCAAGGAAGGTAATAATAATCTCTTTTTCACAGATAACTAGGCAGCTGCGTTAAAGCACAGGATGTGGAGTCAAGAAGACAAGTTCAAAGCCAGTCTGAGATACTTTTCTTCTTTCCACTAAACCATACTACAAATCAATAAAATTCCAAAAACAGCAGTGCTTTCTCTACTTTTCATTTATAAACCACATAAAATGTAAATATTGGGGGGGAGGGTATTGGGATTAAATGATTTACCAGGTTATACAGCCAGCATCTGGATTTGAATTCAGGTCCTCCTGATTCCAGAGCTAGTGCTCTATTGGGGGGAAATTCTTTTTTTGAAAATATAGGCAATTCAATATGCTTAAGTGTGCTCAAATATATTTATATGTATTATAGCAAGTCTGTGCTTTTTCAAAACATTTCATACTGTAGCTTCTGATACCTCATTTACACAATAGATCAGGCTTGTTCCCAAGCACAGATGGTAAGCAGTTTCATCTACCCACCTACCATATTCTCTTCTCAAGCCAGGCTTACACTCTTAGACTTTGCCAGTAAACAAATCTTTTGATCCCCTACTGTGCCAGTCAGGCATTAAGATATACATAAGAATATCAGAATTGTCATTCTGGATTGGAGCCAAGCTTTCTGCCCTCAAAAAGCTAAAAGATATTAGGTAAAAACATGGAAAAAAGAGAACAGTTGTAAAGAAGCATTTAGGCAAAAGTAAACTCTTTCTATAGTCCATGAGAATTATCTGAATATAGACAATATAAAATATAGAGGACAAGTGATGGGAAATTTTGGAACTTATGCTAAAGAAGGGAATTTGAATCTTCTCATACCTACCTGAATAACATCTGAAATTCCACTTTATAAAAGACTACTTTTAAAATGCAATTATCTTATGACTCTGGGCTAGTATTTTAGCACTCAGAACATGGTTTTATTTATCCTTTTAGCTGCTGCCATCTAGCAGGAAACATAGCCCTCATCAAACAAGATAGGTAAGTTTCCATAGGAAAGGATAAGATGAAAAGTTCTGTAGCATTAGGAAGCTTGGCCCAAGAGAGATATCATGAGTATACGGTATCTGAAGAGGAAAGGTAAGCAAAACAACCCAAAGGAGAGAGCTGGAAGATGAATGTGAAGAAACTTCTTAGATTTTCCCTTAGACCTACCCTATTATTTCTCCTAGAAACTGCTAACTCACACTCATACATAGAGAGAAACAGAGAAAGACAAAGACTGAGATAGAAAGAGACAAAGACAGAGACAGAGAGACAGAGAGATAGAAAAGCAGAGAAAGAGAAAGACAGA
>JAJPUD010011428.1:41843-54685 GCA_023553655.1 Myrmecobius fasciatus | reverse complement strand
GAAGTCAGAAGAAAATAAATTTGGTTTGGGAAATGTTATGATTGATTTCCTGGTGGCACTTGTAGATGGAAATGTAAAGTAGCTAAGAAAGGTATTTTTTTTAACTTTCATGAGTTAAAGAAGGGAGTCAGGAGAGGAGTTACAGATTTGGGAATCATGTGTATGAACATGGTCATTAAAGCCAGAGTAGTAAAGGAAGGAGTGTAATGAGTATAGGGTTATACTCTTGAGAAACAATAGTATTAAGGAGGAATAAAGATGGAGAACCAGTAAAGAAGACAGAAGTTGTCAAAAAGATATTAGAACCAAGTACTATATTGAAAATCAAGAAATGTTATTTTCTAGGAGAGGGAGTCAATGGTGTCAAAAGCTGCCGAAGAAGTCATAAAGGGTAAGAACTGAAAAAAGTCTCTTTAGCAAGTGGGTCCTTATTGACCTTTAAGAGAACTATTTCAGTACAGCAGTGGGAATAGAATACAGATTATAAAAGGTTCAAAATAGAGTGGTAGTAAAGTAGAGATAATAGCCTCTAGACAAACTTTTCAAGAAGTTTAGCTTGGAAGGAAAGGGGTGGAATATTTAGTTGGATAGACTAAAAAGGTAAAGGCAAAGTTTCTTATTTTCTTTTTAGAACTGGGGAGACCTGTTCACATTTGTAGGAATATGAGAAGTAAAGAACCTAGAGGAAAGAATGGGATTTAAATTGCACATTGTACTTTGTTCCCAGCTCATGGGTTGTAGAGGAACAACTCAATTTTTCTAAACCTGGATTTTTTGGACACTGGCTACCACACAGGAGTGTAGACAGTATCCCTATTTTTCAATTCCACCAATTTGATACAATGTCAAGTTTGATCCTAATAAGCCTGAGATGCAGTGGTATTAAGTTAGCATCCCCTCTGTGCTGGCCCCCAAAACTAGTCCCTTAGATAATCACCAACCTAAAAATCACCTCTCTTTAGATTGGTAAATATCTTTCCATGACAACTAGTGAGTAGAAAGCTCTAAGGATTACAGTGAAACATACAAACAGACACACACTGAGGTTGTATCCTTTGCTTCAGACTTATCCTCAAACCCTGAAAGACTGCTCCTAGAACAGAAAGAAGCCAAAAATTATCAAGCATAGTGGAAATGGAAGTCCTGATGAGTTTGCTTATCAACATTCCTGGAGAGATCAAGTGAAAATCCTTGTCAAGGGACCCTCCTTGGACCCATTAAAGTTTAGTCTATGGTAGGCAAATCTGACAGCAGGCATCCTCATGATGTCATTGCTGACATCAATAGCTGTGTTGTTGAATACCCAGCTAATTCAGAGTCACAAAGGAGACTATTGTAATAAATGAATACTTGACAACAACAACAACAAAGAGCCTGTGGTGAGGATTAGTACTATAGTAGTAACATCCTGAATGAGCCAGGAAAAATCAAAACAAGACCAAAGACAAAGGGACTAACCATAGTAAGGAGCAGGGATATTTCTTTGGGGAATGGAATGGAAGAGGAAAATGTGGTGACAGAAAAATGGTAATAGTGAGGCTAAAATAACTCATATTCAATATCAATCTCTTCAATGAAGTGGGAAGTTGGATGATATGCCAGGAAAGGGGGAAGAAGGAGGCTGAGTATAATTGGAAGTGAAAGGAAAGAAGGGAATTATGGGAAAGCATCCTTGAAAGATGAGATTGAACATTGATAAATAAAGAATATCCAATTGTTGAATAGAAGCACCTACAGTTAGCGGGCAAAATATGGAGGAAGTAAAGAAGACTAATAAGTGATCAGACATATAGTGGAAAGCTAGCATAGAATATCCAAGGTGAGAGCATGATCAGCAGCGTCAATGAACCAGATAGGTCAAATAGGATGAAGAGGGAAGGAAAAAAATAGCAATTAAAAGATCATTGGAAACTGCAAATAAGTTTTGTTGGAGGGTTAAAGTCATAAGTCAGATGGCAAAAAGTAACCAAGTAAATGAGAGGAGAGGAAATGGAGGCAATGAATGTAAATAGCTTTTACTAGGAGTTTAGTTAATAAGGGGAGATCTATAGGTTGACACTACAAAAGGATGAGAGGGTCTAGTGAAGGTTTTTTGAAAGACTGGAGAGAAAACATGTTTGAAGTCATTAAGGCAATACAACAATATATGCTACTAAATACTGTCTTTTCCCTCGTTTTTTGGAATTCTATTTTTCCTGGTTCTTCTCCCTGTATAACCTTAACCTCCTTTGCTGGACATTTTTCATGTTCCTTTCTCTATGCACATGTACTCCAGGGCTCTGTCCTGGAACCCTCTTCATTCTCTACATTCTCTTGGTGATTTCATCAATCATATGTTATGGTGGCATATCCTAGATCTATCTATTTAGCCTTCTTCCAGTCCGTTTCTCTCTAGTCCCAAAGGCATCTGAAATTCAACAAGGAAGGTAAAAACAGATAGCTTATTTCTTTTTTTTTTCTGAGGCAATTGGGATTAAGTGAGTTGCCCAGGGTTGCACAGCTAGGAAGTGTTAAATGTCTGAGGTCAAATTTGAACTCAGGTCCTCCTGACTTCAGGGCTGGTGCTCCATCCACTCTGCCACCTAGCTGCCCCAAGCTGCCCTTATTTCAAGGAACTGCTATTATAAAGAGAAAGATAAAATGGAAAAAAAAAAACTTTATATACAAGACATATACAACATACAAGACATATACAATGTTAAGAGGAAGGTAATATCAGAAGGAAGACACAAGCAGGGAGGGAAAAGGGTGAGAATTAGAAAGATTTTCTGCAGAAGGCAAGATTTGGTCTGAGTCTTCAAGAAAGCCTAGGAGGCAGAGGTGAGAGAACAGGGCATTTTTGACCAATAAAAAAGCTTGAAATTAGAAGATGGAAACTAGAACAGCAGGATGGCCAGTGTCACTGTCTTGTAGAGTACTTGAAGAAAAATGTCTCATATCTCTTTATCTCTCCAATCCATCCTCCACATAACTGTCAGGTTAATATTCTGAAAGCTTTGGTCTGTCCCTATCACTCCTCTGTTCAATAAACTTCAGTGGCTCCCTATTACCTCTAGGATTTGATATAATTTCTTAATTTCAGCCAAACTCCCCCAATTTAATTATCTCTCAGACATAAGTATCCATGCCTCTGTAGAGACTGCCTCCCTCCCTATACCTGAAACTCAGTCTTTCTTTACCATCTTAAAGTCCTTAACTTTTTTCAAGGATAAGACAGTTTGAATGCTTCCTCCTACATTATCCTCATAGTTGTCATTATACTCCTTAATTCATATCTAGCCCTATGCCCCTGGAAATTACTTTTTATTTACTCTGAATATACTTTGGACTATTTTTTTTCTATTTCCAAGTACAAAAGCATCCAAGTGGCATAGTAGATAGAGCACTGGGTCAGGAAGATCTGAAATCAAATCCAGTCTCAAACATTTATTAGCTTTGTGACCCTGATTAGACAAAATCTCTCAACTTCAATCTATCTCAGTTTCCTTAACTTTAAAATGAGGATAATAATAGTATCTACCATAGATGACCGTTGTGAAGATGAAATCACTTAATATTTATAAAGTCCTTAGTAGGTGCTTTTTAAATTTTTAAATAGTATTTTTCCCAAATACTTGCAAAGATAGTTTTTCAACATTCACTTTTGCAAAACTTTGTGTTCTAAATTTTTCTCCCTCTCTTTCCCCCTTCCATCCCACTCAAGAGAGCAAACAATTCAATATAGGTTAAACATGTGTAATTCTTCCAAACATATTTCCATATTCATCATACTGTGCAAGGAAAAAAAAACAGAACAAAAGGGGAAAAACAAGAAAAAAGCCAGCAAACAACAAAAAGATAAAAATATTATGCTTTGATACACATTCAATCTCCATATTTCTCTCTCTCAATGCAGATGACATGTTCCATCACAAGTCTGTTGGAATTGCCTTTGAATTACCTCATTGTTGAAAAAAGACAAGTCCATCACAGATGATCATCACAATCTTTTTACTGTGTACGGTGTTCTCTTAGTTCTGCTCATTTCACTTAGCATCAGTTACGTATGTCTTTCCACACTTTTCTGAAATCAGCCTATTCATTATTTCTTATAGAACAATAATATTTCATTACATTTATGTACTATAACTTATTCAGTCATTCCCCAACTGATAGGCATCCACTTAATTTCCATTTTCTTGCCACTACAAAAAGGGCTGCTACATATACTTTTATAAATGTGGGTCCTTTTCCTTCTTGCTCTCTTTAGGAGTTTCTTTTTTCTTTTCATCTTTTTTCTTCGAATTTCTAGCACCTGGTTAGTTGTTGTCCTTTGTTTTGTTTTGTTTTCTTTCTTTTTTTTTTTTTGCTGAGGCAATTGGGATTAAGTGACTTGCCCAGGGTCACACAGCTAGGAAGCGTCTGAGACCAGATTTGAACTCAGGTCCTCCTGACTTCAGGGCTGGTGCTCTAACCACTGTGCCACCTACCTGCCCCTGTTGTCCTTTGTTTTCAAAGAGAACCAAAATGACATCATTATGTTAGAGTTGAGTTACAAAGAGTCCGACCAATACCAGCTCAGAATGTTCTGTCACAGATTGGGCACAAATAGTTCATATGAACATTTGGGGTAACTTCTCTAATTTTGCACATTTCGTGCTTCCTTTGGGCTAATTCAATTCTGCTTTGCTCATAGAACACAGCATCTTCTTTGATAAGGGCATGCCATAGTGGGCAGTCCTAAGCCAGTATTTCCTGTGTCATACAATCGATTCTAAAGTTTTAGGACTGTGTCTATTACAAAGCATATCTTTTTAATAAATGTTTATTGAGAAAATGCTTATTTTTGTAATAGTTACTATATATACACGTGCCATATCTCATGTTTTCCCCCTGCTTCACCACAATAAAGAATATTAGATCATTGAGAAAAAGATTTTGTCTTGTTTTATCTTTGTATCCCCAGAGCTTTATATGGGTTTTATATAGAGTTGGTACCCAACAAGTGTTTTTATGAATTAAATTATATTGGGGACCTACCACTTGAAACTATTTTCTACAAGAAAATGTTTTAATTTCTAATTAGCTGACTGACAAATGAACATTTGAAAGG
The DNA here is from genome assembly GCA_023553655.1 of Myrmecobius fasciatus. Lineage (NCBI taxonomy): Eukaryota > Metazoa > Chordata > Mammalia > Dasyuromorphia > Myrmecobiidae > Myrmecobius > Myrmecobius fasciatus. The sequence goes on along the minus strand of JAJPUD010011428.1, from coordinate 49,593 downwards.
CCTTCACAAACTGATGTCAGAATGTGTAAACAGAGGAATGTGTCCTTGTGAGTTCTTCCAGATAATACAGGCTACCCTGTATGCAATTATCCCCTCCAATTAGCATGACTGCCATATAATTCTAAACATTTGTTTGAACTATATGTGAAAAACTGATTTTCCACTTATAAAAGAGAAACTTATCAATGATTACAAAGCTAAAATTTGAGAATTTCCTTAGCAATGACCTCTTTATTTCAATTCTTCATTTGTTTATTTATGGCTACCTAATTGTAGATTTTGTAGGAAAGTTATGAGTCACTAAGCTTGACTCAACTCAAGATGGAAAGAAATTCCCAGAAGGTATTTTTCTCTGCCCCACCCCCACTGGCCCAAAACTGTTTATTTCAGAGTTGATTCTGCTGATTTACATGTAATAATATTAATATTTGTGAGTTTTAAAAAGAAAAAGATCATTTTTAAATTTATCATTACCTTCTGTTGTATATTAGGTTTATTTTTGTTTTAATAATATTGGCACTTGATTGGAACAATATTAAGCAGTATGAGAACAGATGTTCTCAAAATTTTTCATACTACAAACTTCATATATCCTAACTTCTCTCTCCCCCTCTTTTAAGCAGACTTGATTCATAGGCATAAGCAGCTCCCAGGGAGGAAACTCCTATTACTGCAGATCTGCATTTGTTTTGCAATATAAGCTTTGCTTGTAATTTCAGACATTTGTCTGGGCACTGAGAGATAAAGTAATACACACACAGGGTTACATGCAGAGTCAGGAAGGACCTGTATTCAAATTCTATTTCAAACACTTTCCTGGTTGGGTGACCCCAGGCAAGTCATTTAAACTCTGTATCCCTCAGTTTCATTATTTACAAAATGAGGATCATGACAGTACCTATTTCTCATAGTTGTTGTGAGAATCAAATGAGATAGTAAAGTGCCTGACACATAGTTAAGTACTATGTAAGTATTGCAATTATTATTATTGATTCAGGACTTGAACCTAGTTCCTCTTAATTTCCATGGTTTTTTCTATATTCACTTTACCATTCCTCCTCCTATTCTCAACATTTACTACCCTCCAAAAGTTTCTTTTTCATATAAGAGAAAGCAAACACCTATTCATTTATTTAATAGTAATTTTTTGATGTGTTTTAAAGACAAAGCACTTGGCTTAGGTGCTTCAGGTGATAAAAAATAAAGACATTATTTCTACCCTCAAAAAACTTATTAAGACAGAATATGACACACAAATGAATAGTATTATAGTGATGTAACATATATATGTGTCTATATGTATAGACACACATTTGTGAGCATAAAATATATATGAAGTGCTTTGTTGGAGTTTTTATGAAAAAGAAAGGAAGGAAAGATTATTTCTGACTGGGAGTAAGGTAAAACTTCAAGAGGTGGTATTTGATTTGGTCTTAAAATATGGACAGAGTCTTAAAAGATATAATTAAGACAGAAGACATTTTTAAGGTAAAAAATAGCATAAATTAGGAATGTGGAAGGGAGTAGTGCTAGGCAAGACTGGGAAAATTTATTTCTCTTTTGATTCATGGGCCAAGATTATGAACTTCAGGCAAAGGAGAGATGGTTTCAACAGAAATGGAGAAGTTTAGAGAAGGGAAGGTTTAGGGCAGAAGATAATGAGTTTAAATTTATATATATTGAATTTAAGGTATCTCTGGAACATTAGGCAATTTGGTGACATGAGAATAAAGTTCAGCAAAGAATTCTTTATTATGGAGAATCCCATCTAGGACAAATTTCTCTTGTTCAATTCCTTTATTTTTGAAGAATAAAATAACTAAGCTAAGTCAAGAAATTATTAGCTGCTCTGCTTTTGACAGAGAGTTCTAAGAGATGGTTAGATAACTGAGTTCTCTCATTACTTCTATATCATGCCTCTATGTTATATTTATGGTTTGTTTCCCAAATTCACCTAGTTCTTTCTGTCCAACTGGCTTTATGGTATATGTCAAGTAACAAAGTAACTTTTCTTTTTCCCTCCACTGGTCTTGACATAAATGCTATTCACCATGTTCCATTCCTCACTTCTGAATTTCCTCATTTGAGTAAACTTTCTTAATATGTAATAACTCTTTAATATATAATAATTCCTTCTAATGACCACTTCTTAGGAATAAGACATACCCATCAAGAATCATATTATAGTCATGAGTTTCATTTTATCAAGTTTGAGTGATACATTCGAGGCCTTGAATTAGGACTTTGCTTGATGTCTCAATTTGAGGAATTCAAGGCCAGGTGTGTAGGTTTTTTGTTTTTTTTTTTTTACTACTGGTACTTATTTGGGTTTTATCTAACTTGAACTATGTTTCAACTGCTATTTTCCTTCCTTCACAGTAGCTATTCTCCATGCTGTTTATTTTAGGGGATTTATATAGGTAATCTCCCTCCCACAATCCTTTTCAGTTTAAAATCCTTGTATTTAATTTGCAAGATTCCAAATATATGCATTTTTATCAGCCTTTGTTAGGTGTACTTTTTAAAGTATTTATAAATGTTATAAAATGATAATGCAATTGATCTGGAAGAAAAAAGGTCAAAAATCTCAAGGGAAATAATGAGGAAATTGATCTAGAAGGAAAAAAGGTCAAGAATTTCAAGAAAAATAATGGGAAGAAAGGTTTTCTAGTACAAATCTTAAACAATACTACAAAACAGTGATCATAAAAAAGATTTCTTAAAATTTTAAAAATTGATCAGTGGAATAGATGAGGTATATAGCATGTAGGATTGAACAAATTTAGGAGCTTAGTGTTCAATAAACCCAAAGATCCCACTTACAAGGGTGCACTATATGATAAAAACTTATAGAAAAACTGAATAGCAGTCTGACAGAAATAGGCTTAGATTAACACTTCATGACATCACATACCAGGAAAAACTCTAAGTAGATACATCACAAAGATAAAAAGGTTACATCATAAACAAAAGATCAAGAAAAAAAATATTTTTTTAGATCTATGGATAGAGAAACAATTCATGACCAAACAAGTGATAAGATCACAAAAAATAAAATGATCAATTTTGATTACATAAAAATCTTTAAAGGTTTTTACAAACTTAACTTAGCAAAGATTAGAAGGGATATAGTTAAATGGGAAATATTTTTGCAGCAATGTTCTCTGGTAAAGGTCTCATTTTCCAAATTACACAAGAAATGATGCAAATTTATTAGAATAAAATCATTCCTCAATTGATAGAGAATGTGAAGTAGGAGAGATCCAGACTATCTATAACTATATAAAAATGTTACAACTAATAATTAAGGAAATTAGTAATTAAAGAAATGCAAATTAAAGTAAATCTGAGGTTTTATCACATATCAATCATTAGAAATGATTATCACATAATCAAACATTAGAAAAGAGAATAAATAATGGGAGGGCTGTGGGAAAACAGGTATAGCAATGTATAATTTGTGGAGCTATAAAGTGGTCTAAACATTTTGTATAGTAATTTAGAATTATATCCCTCAAATCATTAAAGTATGTATACCTTTTGAAGTACCACTAAGCCTACACCCTAAAGAGATCAAAGAAAGAGGAAAAGATCTTGCATGTACAAAAACATCTATAATATCTTTTTGTGGTAGTCAAGAACTAGAAATTAATGAGATTCTCTTCAGTTGAGGAATAGCTGAACATATTGTGGTGCAAGACTATAACAGAATGCTATTGTTCCATAAGAAATGACTAAATAGATAGCTTCCCCTTTGTAAAGATTTTTTTTGTCTTTCACTGTGGGGAGATTTATATGAAATGATGCCAAGCAAAGTGAGCAGAACAAGGAGAATAATTTATATTATAATAGCATTGTATATTATATATTTGTATTTTGTATATTTATTGCACAAATTAGTATATTTCTATTTAAATGTATATTTATAACAGCATTATAACAATGCACATCTCAAGAACTCCCTAAATGAAGTGATCAATGATTACAGAGGCCTAAAGATGAAAAAAATGCTACCTATCTCCTGACAGAGATATCATGGACTAAATATGATAAATGGTACACACATTTTTGGCCAATAAGAAAATATGTTTAGCTTGACCAGGCATATTTTATATAAAAGTCTGATTTTTCCTTATTCTTAGTGGAACACAAAAAATAGAATTAGGAGGGGGAAATGCATGATAACTGAAAAAAAAATTGAACAAAATAAAAAGTCCACACCCATCAAGAGAGAGACAGACAGAAACAGAGACAGATAGAGAAGGAGGGAGGGAAGGAGAGAAGGAGAAAGAGAGAGAAAAAGAGGGAGGGAAGGAAGGAGGGAGGGAGGGAAGAAAAGAGAATGAGAATCTGATAGGGAAATAGATCTGTGATTTCATTAATATAGGGAATTCCCAAATAAGGAAATTCCCTCTACCAACGCATATTGTCAACTTCTCTGAAACTTGGTTTTCCGAGGCTCTTATATTTCAGAAAATTAAACAAGAAAATTTATTAGATTTTAAAATTAATTATAACTAACATAAAGAAAATCATTAACATAGCCCCAACAAGGAGATATTCAAAAGTCAATTGACCCAGGCTACAGAATTGAGAGGAAGAACTGATTTATAAAGATATGTAGAATTCCAGAGGTATAACATTATGGGAAATCTATTTGTGTTTCTAAATTCAGTTTAGTAATAGAAATAAAAGCATAAGAAGTTTATGTCCTTTTCTGAAAGGAGGGATATTAAAGAAAGCTAGTGCACTTGGAGAAATAGTCAGTTGGAAACTATTAGCAAAAGTGGTGCCAAAAATAATTTTGAAAATGATTTCAAAAATATTTTGAAAGATAGGTGGATAGGTACATAAACAAAATCATAACCATTATGAAATGAAAGTCCCTTGATTCTTTCAAACAGTGAAATATTGTCTGTTTTTTTTAAACTGGTTACCAGATTTTAGAAGTTCTATAAAAACCTGGAAAATGCTTCTCTTTTGCTAAGTTAAAATTTAAAATTAAACTGGAATATTGAGATTCCTAGAGGGTATTCTGTTTTTTCATTAATATCAGTCATGTTTTAATTATTTATAACAAGTTTATATCTCAATCTTGGTGGTTATAGCATTATTTCTAAGTTTTCTAATGGATCTAAGTAACCATACCTGGAAATTCCATGTCCATAGCAATAGTTATACTGCTGTGATCAACAGTTGCTGCTAAAACTATAGGTACACAAAGAGTTAGATGCCAAGCATCAAAATATAATTGAGGATTCATTTAATAAGATAAATTTTCTTATTATACTGTTTTTGAGAAATTGCAGTTATTTCATGACTCCAAGCTTCTCTCCAAAACAAAGACCCATCTTTTTTAATATTGATATTCTTCCAGGAATATTATTTAGCTTCAAATCATGAAACATAGTAGACTCCAAAGAACTGAACTTAAGAGTAACCCAGAGATCAATGGAGGCACATATAGCATTGTGAAAAAGCTATAACACAGTACAAAAAGGGAGGGTGGGGAAGGTGGTCAAAACTCAGTATAGACAAACTCCACTGCAGTGACCCTCTGGTTCCTACAAGTCTTCAAGCAAAGGTTGCCAGGCCACTTGCCAGGACCGTTGTAGAGGAAATTTATTCAAGTACAAAAATAAATGATAGTCTGTCTAAAAAAGAATGAGAGTTTTTTGAGATCTTTTTAGTTACGTTTTTTTTCTGTCATTTGTAAAGTACTTTATGAAGAATTGCAAAACCTCAAGGGTAGAGAGTAGGAAATGGCTAAGCAGTTAAGGCTGGGTTGGATAGGAACCACAGCTTCTGGCTTGTGAAGACTGGAGTAAAAGAGAGAGGGAAAAAGAAGACCAGCAACTCTTCTGAAATTTATAGTCTCAGAAAGTTGATCAGGATACTAAAAGGCTAGGAGACTTGCCAGATCCTTACAATTAATATGTGTAATAGGTGGATCTTAACCTAGACTTTCCTGATATTGAGGCTAATATGCTATACTATGATAACCCCATTAAAAACTGTTTGGTTTTCATACAAAATGTGAAATATGTTTATAACATAAAAGAATTATGAAAGAAATAAAATACAGATATCAATTTTTTAAAAATTCATAGAATCCAGATTTAAGAACACTCTTAAAAAAAGAAAGAAATTTCAATGGATTTCCAATGCTTGGTGAATAAAAGTCAAACTTCCATCCTAAGCTTTCTACAACCTGGCCCTATCCTCCTGTTGTAGTCTGTTCAACATTCCAACCAAATGCTATGCTTGAAAATTATTGAGCAGAATTTTGTAACCATCTTGTGCCTTTACCATATTCTGGAATTCAAATCCAGCCTCAGACACTTGTTAATGTGTCTGGGCAAATTGCTATTGCCTCAATTTCTTCATCTGTAAAATAAGCTGGAGAAGGAAATGGCAAACCAATCCAGTATCTTTGCCAAGAAAGCTCTAAAAAAGCTCTAAAAGATCATGAAGAGTCAGACAAGACTGAAACTACTGAACGATAGCAACAACAATTTTATCTTAGTTCCTTGAGTATTAAAATAGAGAACTACCTTACTTTATTATATAATGCTGAAGTATTCTCCTTCTCATCTCTCCACAATTTGAGAGTTTTAGGTACACAAATGTGTAAAGGACAGATGATTTTTACTACAAATCTAAGATTTAGAAAGCCCTAGAAAATTGCCAGAAGTAATAAAAGGTTAAGTGACTTGCTCAGGATCACAGAGTGACTATCACAAAGGGATCTGAATTGTTTGTTTTTGACTCAGAAATTCAGCACTCTTTATACACTACACTGTTGCTTAAATTTAGCTCTTGTTTGTGTCTGTCATTTGAGGTTTTCTTGGCAAAGATACTAGAGTGATTTTCCATTTCCTTCTCTAGCTTATTTTACAAATGAGGAAACTGAGGCAAAGAGGAGTAAGTCACATAGCTAGTATGTCAGGCTGGAGTTGAACTAATGAAGATGAGTTTTCCTGATTCAAAGCCCACTGTTTTATCCATTATGCCACCTAACTGTCCCTGCTTAAATTTGCTCATCCTAAATATTTAATGTGATGTTTGAATTCATTGATTTTTCATGCTGTTACATGAACATTTTATTTTTCCAAATTTGTAGATAAAATAGTGTATTAGTATAAAATCAATTTTAAATTTTGTTACAATTTTGAGGAAAATATTTACTAAATGACTAAATGGTATATTGGATTTGAGTCTATTAGTTTATTTACTGCCTACTTAAGTAATTCATGAAAGGTTTCTGTAACAATGTAATATGAGTACATTTTAACTTCATATCACACAAAATAATTATAAACCAGTGCTACCTAATGGGATTATGAAATTAAGATTCTTTTTAAAGTCATTGCAAAAATTTTTGGAAATGAAATGAAATTTCTAATTGTGTTATATGAATATCATATGCTCTTAGTACTAAGCATCAAAATGCTATAAAATATCCTTAGTGAAATCCAAAGCAGTGGGAAAAAAGCAAACTAACGCATTTCAATGAAGTGGATGAAAAATACATATTGCTCAAACTATGACATACTGCTGAATGGTAGTCCATCACTTGTGTCTTTGGAATTTGCTAAAAATGGGTAAAAGGAGTATCTGAAGATTGATTGAATTGGATCACATTAAAGAAATTGTTATAGACCAGACTTTCACTGACTCCAGATTGATTGCTGCTGCAAATAGTCATTTCTTTACCCTTTACATTCTGGCAACAAAGCTAAATGGCTAT